>JBBPCZ010000037.1:4379754-4395686 GCA_037974445.1 Brycinus macrolepidotus
TATATAGAAAGGTGTGATGTATATATATGTGTGTATATATATATATATATATATATATATATATATATATATATAGCTATACAAAGTGTTTTAGGAATCTTGAAGAAATTCCTGTTGTATTCTTATAGATCCTTTTTTTTATTTTACCTTAGTGCCCCTTGTTTGATCCTTGCAGACATTAGTAGTTCCCCTGTATTAGACTAACTTCATGAAATGTTGCTCTCCGAATTGAGTTGAGCAGAGTGCAGTTGTTCCTCTTTTTTTTTTTTACTCTCATTTCACTGGAACCACAGTAATCGTTTATTTCGTTTAAACAGCAGGGTGTGTCCACTCCTTGGCTCACTCTTTTGTAAAGTTCTATTTAAAATCACTGCTAACCCTCTGCCCCGTGCCTGTGCTGCATATTCTTTTCCAAAGAAAACGAAGAGCCGGCACATCTGAAAGACATGCAGGCTCATTTTAAAGGCAGCCTGAAAGGTTCCTCTTACAGCTGCGCCTTTATGCAGGAGCTGTATTTGTGCTGTGAACATTACATCTGTGCGTGAGAGATACTGAAGAAAATGTCATAAATCTATATGTCTCCTTAAATGATTCATAGCTGTTTTTAACTTTAGACTGCTGGTTTGGTAGTAAAGATGTGAGAAATGTGGTTGTGTTTTTAGTTACTGCCACCATATGCTAAATGGTTAACAGTTTTCATCCAGGCGCAAACACTCACTCACAAATAGAAGTGGCAGACTCTGGGAGTAAAAGGCTTGCCAGCTGTTTTGTGCACGTTTGTGCTTTAAGAAGAGTTCTGGCGACGGCTTCATTGAGTGCTGCTAGAAGGCGCTACTTTTTTCTGAAGTGTGCAGTAGGGTTCCAACGATTAGGTAATTAGTTGACTTTTATAACTGAGTCATTATCAGTGACACGGCGTTTTAGTTTAATTAAAATGTTAACCCCTAACATAATGTTAATTATGTTAACCCCTTAAACCCTTATTTTCATGAACTGCATACATTACAGAGTAGTTTCATAGTACACACTGAACAATCAGTAGTTTCAGATTTTTAAGGGCTTAATCGAAAACACAATATGCAGAGTAGTTGGTCATTTAAATAATCATTTGCTGCAGCGCCAATGTGCAGTATTTTAGCATATTTAAAGTTCTTGTAACATTACATGATGTTCTCATTGCTGCCAAAAAGTAGGGGAGCAAAAGTAGTGCTCATCTTCTCTGACAGTGTTGACTTTCTGTGAAAACATCTGAGATTCCTGGGACGATTTTTTTCAGTCTGAAAAGATCAAAGACAATCAGTATGTTTAGTCCAAAGGATTTTTACCAAGAATGTTTTTCAGGAAGTTGGCCCATGCTTTGGAAATGGACATTTTGGGAATTGTAAATTCCATCAAACACTTTTTTTGAATGGGGGAAGGGGGGTGGAACTGGTTAATAATGCATTTACAGATTTAGTGTCATGGGACAGATCTTCCTCACATGCCTTTTACAGCAGACACAAACAGTGTGGTGGAGAGGTGTAGCTGGACTGAGGAAAAGAGAGTGTTTTTAAAAGGAATGCTGCCTCTTTCAGCTCCTACAGAGAGACGGGAAAGGAAAGGCTGCAGTCTTCCTAAATGGAAAGCGCTCAAATAGCTCAATATGTCATCTCTCACGCAACAGTTGTGATAGAAAAAAAGAAAATAAAAACATAAATACATTGCCACATAAATTCCAATAAATATACATGGAAACTTTTTTTTATTGCTAAATCAAAACTTATGTTTTTTGAAGGAAATGGCATCATTACATAAAGCATTTTATTGCTCAAAGTTAGTTTGATGGAAACAAGCTGCTGGGCAGCAAAAACTGCAGCCATTTTTTAACGCATGTTCATTTTATTGCTTGCAGTTTTGGGGAGAAAGTAGATAGAAACAGCTAGTGTTGCCTGGGCCACTATTGAAACATTTTAATGCTTCAAGCAAGCATAAAGACAATCTGCTAATTGTAGTCTATGTTAAGGTGGTATTCTTCTTTGAGCTGGTACTAAATAACAGTCAGGTACCGTGATCACGATGCACCCTTGCCATTTGTTACACATATATTGGCGAATCCTTAATGGGACACAGTCAAAGGCCTACATTATTTTGATTAAAGTTAATTGTTTGTGGGGCTATTTAAGTGCCTTGATTCATCAGAGCACAGAAACCTCATCTGCTGCGTCTCTGGTTGGTCAGGACAAACATAGCTAGGCTAAACACTGTTCTATTAAAAGGCTTGTTTGCATATTGCAGTCTTCTGTCATGTCAGTATTGCAAAGGCCAATGTTGTGATAATAATAATGAACATGTTGTGCACGCCTAGTCACTGCTTAAGGAGGATGCATCCTATTGTCTGGACCCACGTTGGAATCCAGATGGCTGAGAGTCAAGACAGCTTCAGTGCTGTTTGTCTGCAGCCACTCTGGCCAGTCATGAGTGAGGGATCCAGCAATTGTTGCAAAGCAACATTTGAAGAGATAGCGAGGGGAAGCACGTTGAGCTAAGGCTCAAACCAGAAAACTGTTTAGGTGAAGTCGTTGTGAGTTGAATAAGGTCTTTCAGATCCTGTTCTGAGAAACAGGAACTTGTCACAATTCAAAAAAAAAGTCATGCGCAAACTCAGTTCTGTGAGTTTCTACTACTAGATCTTGTTCAGCATTGTTTAAGTTCTTTTACATCTATTCAGCAACTCAGGTCATTAATAATGGAATACGTAATAAACCAGAGTTTTGTTTATGGGTGTGTTTCTCCTTTCTGTTGTTGCAGTACTAAAACTGACGAAGAACTGCTCTACCTGGACGTACGCTATAGGCAGCCATTTCAAACAACACCAAGACTGGTCGTAAGAAGGACTGATCTTGGATAACAAAACTGACACTAGATCAGCACTTGTGAAAACAGACCCAGTTGTCGAAAATGGCTTTTCGCGGTGTTCGACTGGATGCAGTTTGAGCAGACTGAGAGTTTTGGGGGCCGATTTAAAGTGTAGATCTGGGTGACTATTGACTTCTAGCCTCGTAGCTCCAGTGCTCATCCCTAAAGTAGCAAAATTTGGGCACTGATCACCTATATGTGGTGACAATTATTATTATTATTTTTTCATTAAACTTTACAAGGTTTCTTCACACCGTAATGACCAAAACTGGTTACTTTATAACACCCCACTAAAGAATCATTATTATTTAATACTTAATAAAAGTACATTTAAATTTGAAGCAGATTTGTATGTTTTGATTGGTTGCCCATGGATTTTGGAAGCCAGGTGTAGTGTTTTACTGCATTAATTTATTTAGGAACCTGAGTTCGAAGTTGCTTCTGTTTTGAATGTCAAATTGGTGCTGAAACTCCCCTCGATGTGTTGATCAGATATAGTCCATTTTCATTACATTTATTAGGAGTTGGGTGTTGATTTGAGTGGGGTTTTTTGTTCTAAATATGCATGTCATGATTCATCTGTACTTTAGGAACTGAAACAGACGGGTTTCCCCCTCCACCGTTGCTATTATTTTGCCCGGGTCAATATGTTGTGTTGCTGTGCATTTAAGCACCTTTGTGGCAGCTTCTGTTTCAGAATGAGTCACGCAATGAGAAAATAGAGGTTTCCCTACCTCACCGTAGTCAGATCCTCCTCACACAGCTCCACTACTGGAGCCCGAGGGCCCCTGCAAGAGAAAGAGGGGGGTTTCAAGTATAACACCAGTGGGTGGAGCTGGGGTCATATCTAATACACGTCCCATAGAGGAGCTCTCATTTACCGTCCTCTGCCAAGCACCACACCACTGCCTCAGACGACGGTGGCCTCACACTCTGTGCTTAAAGGGGGAATTCCACTGAGTGTTTACATTTTCTGTATAATTAAATTGTTTTGATGTGTAACAAAGTGTTTTGATGTGAAGTGCTAAGTTCTAGAGAAACTGCCAAAGTTAGAATGATTCACAGTGGTGGTGATAGGAACCGGACGTCTGAAAAGTTGATTGCCTCTTAAAGCTACTCCAAAGAATGTTATTACATGAAATGAAATAGGTTTTCTGATACTTGTTTAACTACAGTTTTGGGGTAACGCTTTACAATAAGACTACCCTTATAATCAGGTTGTTAATTGGGCTGTTAATTAGACAGTTCATAAATAATTAATAAGCAGTTATAAACAAGTTACATCAGTTGTCATACATTGATACAGGCTCACTATTTTTATGGGAGATCTTGCTAGTTGCTTAGCTTATCTTGTCCCTTTCTCAGGCAGACTTTTAAATTGTCGCTTTAACATGCTACTACCATTAAAACATCAGATCTTGCCAAATATCTGATGCATCAATGTATGACAACTGTTAGAACTTGTTCAAATTATTTCAAGCCTAATTAACAACCTGATTATGAATAATTTATAAACCCTTTTTAAGGGTAGTCTTATTGTAAAGTGGTCCCAGTTTTGGTAAGGTTTTGGTGCATGAATAAATACATGCATAGTGGAGAGGTGCATGCAGGTGGCTTATCTCAAACCATGTTTAACTTAAATGACACAGTATGAGATACTGTTGCCTATAAAAATGAAGAAAGCTTCTGAAACCAAAAAGCTTCATGCCCACTACTTCCATTTTTAGTACATTTGTTGGCAAGTTATAGACAGCAGTGTTAGAAACCACATAAGCAAGTCTATTCATGGCAGCTGAACATGGTTTGTGGTTATTTAAGCATGCTGTGTGAACAGTACTTACTGGTGGAGCATTAGTGTCTATTACTTGTTAGCTTCATTAGCCTCATAGCTCCAGTGCAGAACTACAGAAGCACACTTCAGTCACCAAATACATCACTGACTACTTTTGGATTTTCATTTTTGGCCAAACCATCGCTTTAAACACCCTTTCCCCCCAGCCTTTATTTAAAAATAAGTGATATATTTCTTCTATAACTCTTAGCCTAATACGTTTATTGGTTTTCGGTGTGATGAATGACTCATGCCATATAGAAGAGATTAGCTGTGTCTGCAGAGCTGAATATATTGGTGATGTGTTTGGTGCCCTCAAACCGAAATGGAAGAACGGGTTCATCCACACTGATATGCAAATATACCCTTTGCAGAAATACTGGTTCTCTCTGCACCCACGATCATTTCTTATGCATGCTTCTGAATTCAATTTAAATGTCATTTATTTATTATGTGTAATATCTTGAGGCCTTTTGATTTGGTTGCAAGTTCCCTAATGATTTTTCAGCCACTCCTGTTATTGGGTGTTTCTTTTTATCCTGAGTGTTTTTTGGATTTAGAATGAAAGGCATCATCCAATAATCTGTTCATATTATTACTGTTGTTTGCCTGGACAGCCAACAGGTGGCACTGTTGTATAAACTTTGTGCCTGGATCTCTGCTCTGTATGGTGCTTGTCTAGTGCTGTAAACATCCTCTAAGGCCAAAACATGCTCACATTGTCAAATAAGAAGCATTCTGTTTCTCTTTGGAGGCAAAGCAAGACACATTCATATTTATATTGAAGCTTTTATAGCCACTCCTTTCTTTCTGCATTTGCAGCTACTCCATAGATCTCTGCCCTCAATTTACGGACGACTCCACTAGACTAGAAATGGAAGCATCACTGGTTTTTACCACCTAAAATGTCAGTAAACGCAGCCGCCTCACTCCACTTCTTTCTGGTCGTATATCACTATTTGGCCCAGGACAAAATTTCTGTTTGAATAATTATCACCTCAGTCCAGGTCTGCCCTTGTGGAATGACTGGACTTATTTCCCCTCTCGCTATCTGAGGCTTGCTAGCCGCTCTGAACCACTGCCAGGATTGGGCCTCGTTCAGATGTCTGTGAGGATGGCCATAATCTCTCCTGCTCTGCCTCACATTGCTATGCCGCTGGGAGTCATCCCTAACGACTTGTCTAATCTGCTTTTTATGTATCATTTGGCTGCTGCCTGAGTCCAAGGTGTTCTCCATAGCCACTAGCAGGATGTCCGTGATGATAAAGTACAATCTGTGTTGCTCAACATCACTCTTCTGATCAGCTTTTCTCTGGCTGGATTAAAGTTTTTGAGTGTGCATATATCCAGAGAGAATAGTGCCAAAGGGTGATGCACTATGTTCACTGGGTGATAGGCTGCAGAAAGCGTAAAGTGTCCGTTTGGGACTTAACTGGGAACATGTTATGTCCTTGAGCTGTTTAGTAGATTTAAGAATCATTACACTGTTCGCTCATAATTTAATTACTCTTTCAACTTGCATTGTTTTCTATACACTGCAATGTTCACAAGTCGGGGACCGATCTTTAATATTAAATTGATTTCCAGTGAAAACTGCCGTTAAGTATTTTTTTTCAAATGAGTAAACATACATTTAATTGATAAAAAGCATCCAACGCTGCATAAAATATCAAAACTTTAAATATTTTTTTCTCTGTTGATGTTTGAGCACCTACTGCTACTTTAACTCTTTCGTCCTTATCGTCTGTAACCCAACCAGTTGCAGCTGTGTCCTCCCAACATAAGATGCTCCCAAAGGTCTCACTGATATTATGTTCCCCTTCTAAGAGACACAAACATGCACTTATGCAACTACCCAAACACACCTCAGCTGCCTTGCATATGTCTAAATGCTAAACATATAATATATATAATTGTTCAGGCTTCTGTGTAATTGTCTGCAGCTTATGTCTTTGTAATGTGGATGATAATGTAATGAAGCTTGATAGGTTAAAGCCTCAGTTAATTTGCAGTTCCCTGTTTCTGTGTCAGTGTTGGAACTGAACCAAAGGTGCATTGTATGCAAAAGAGTAGGGTATGTACAACTGAAATATAATTACACTTCATTTTCTCTCTCCCTCTGTCTGTAGCAGCGATGAAGGGCTGAAAGACACATTGTCGGACTGGGACTCTGAGATGGGCAGCACGGAGCCGCTGAAAGAGAACGCCGACGTGCTCAACAACGGCCACCGAAGTGACCAGGAGGCGGCACGACGCCTGGCCCGGCGCCTCTACCACCTGGAGGGCTTCCGCCGCTGCGACGTGGCCAAGCACCTGGGCAAGAAGTGAGAAGAAGTGAAAATTAAAATGAGCACCTGCTTTGTCACCAGCTTAAAATTCATTGGTGTGCTGTTAAAGCAGCCAGTTAAGTCACCTTCAAGCTCAGACAAACTCAGACATGTAGACACACACTGAGGTTTGGCACATCTCACACGCTCACACTTTCTCACGCACAGGAGCACATACATTCAGACAGGATTTTTGCTCTGCTAGATAGAAGTCTGCTGAACACATAGCCAAGTTCACACTCCATCTGCAGCGAAGTACCTTCAGTAGACAAACGTAAAGCTTATTTAGTGTCAGCGACTTGTTGTTTCAGTGTCTGATACCAATGTCTATAGATTTATTAGGACCTAGCCTAATGAATCAGATAAAAGAGTTGTTATTTTTGGTTGCTGTTTTTATGTTTTTTACTCTAATGTGTCAGCTACACTGACAAGCAAATGAGAATGAAGATACTCTATTTTCTTCAACACAATTCTGTATTTTAGCAGTCCAGCTACTATTTCCTGCTCTGAAAGGCTTGATGGTCTTTGTTGTGTGGGAATGATGTGCTTTCTACTGGTATTTAGGTTGATATACCGTTGTTTGA
The DNA here is from genome assembly GCA_037974445.1 of Brycinus macrolepidotus. NCBI lineage: Eukaryota > Metazoa > Chordata > Actinopteri > Characiformes > Alestidae > Brycinus > Brycinus macrolepidotus. The sequence continues at coordinate 4,387,392 of JBBPCZ010000037.1, forward strand.
TGTTGGACTGTAGAGAAGCAGCAATAACTATGAAAGGAAAGATTCTGAAATGTGTGGTGATTTTAGCGTGCGTTTTACAGATTGTCTGTTGCAGTGCGTATCTCACACCTCAAAATGGAGTATCTACCGCTAGTAACAAGCTACTAATAAAATACTTGTCGCCGAGAACACAGTAAAAGGATTTTTTTTGTAGCAGCAACTAGTCAGGGGTTCTTTTGAATGATTAGTTGACCATTAAAATGATTAAAAATCAATCTTTGTTTAACCCCTAATGTAAACTCTGCCTTACAGTGTATAAGAAATCCTTACAGGAGGGTTAGTTAGATGTTTTTTGACACAGCTAAACATTTGTACTTGTTGAGCAACCACTCTGAAACACACTTTTTATGTAATATTATTGTATTTGCAATATCCAACAACTTTATTGAACATCACTTTTTATGTACATACTGTGCAAAAACCTGTGTGTCCATCAAACATTCTATAGAGCAGCAATTTAAAACATGCAGCATCATTTCAATTTCCAACTAATAATTACCAGTTCATCAAGAAGGTAGCTTTTTAAGTGCTGATTTTAAATTCAGTTTAACTGAGTGATTGACGTGGTTTAGTTTGGGAGCCCTTGCAATAAATCACACAGATTACACACGACATATGTGTTTTATCTTTGTGGACCTTTAGTGGACATTTTGACATTCAGCTTGCTGGCCATTTATCATACAGTTGTCAGTCAGCTCAAGGCTAACCCAGAACACAGATAATTCCATATGACTATTAAAAAAAAGGCAGATCAAAACACAATAATTAAAAAAACAAAAACAAAACAAAAACCTCTAGGCACTTAAACACCATCCACTGTCTTAGCTTCTCCACACTCTGTTTTATTTTCAGATGTCTTAAGAGGAGAAAAGTAACTGAACTGCTTTGCATAAAAGCCTAAAGGTACAGCACTGTCAAAAGATTTTGGGTCTTCATATCATCCTGGAGTGCAAAGTTTCACCCTGGGGTCGAGTTCCAGGCTGTGGCAGAGACTTTAAGATGGAGCGATTTAAAGTGATGGCAGTGTTGCTCAGGCAGCTCTAGTTAAAAGCATCGGACTGTTGAATGTGAGTCAGTGCTGATCTCTTCTGGCATGTGGACTGAGGAGTTTTTCAGCAAGAAGATTGCTGTCCTACAATTGCCGTTCTGAGGACGCAGCAAGAACAGAGCCGGGGCACTTGGTCACTCGCTAATCAGTCAGATTCGGGTCAGGTTTGTCATCGCCTCAGTATTCCAGGGAGTCCTGTCTCTCGGACTGAACCAGAACCATGTTTCAAATACAAGTCCCTTTGTTTTACTCTAAACAGACAGAGACAGAGGCGTGACCTTGCATGGTTTACTGCTATCAGATGAGCCTGTTTTCAGATGCACAAACAAACTTATTAGCTCCATTCAATTCCTAATAGAAAGTGGCCACAGATAAAGTTGTCACCGTGCAGCTGTCTGTCTGGAATTGACATTCGGATTGTCTTTGAGAGTGGTAGCCAGATGTGAAAGCTCATCTCGTTCTCTCACTGTGTTTCTTGTTGTCATCTTATTAAGTCCTGGTTATTTTATTATTTAATTAGACATAGCAAAGTAATTTATATATATTTTCATAAGAGGCCAAGCAGTAAATCTAGGCTTAGCAAATCAATAACAAACTCTGCTTAGCTGTCCTGAACTTCCAACATGCCCTATTGGAAAAACATAAACTAAGCTTCTTGAAGATATTTTATTTATCCATTATTATGAGTTCGTAATGGAGAAGTTAAGTTTAATCAAGTAATCAAATATTTCTGTCATTAAGCTACCATGCTTTTATTCAGTAGACCTAAACAAAGTGAGCAATGACACTGAAATGGCATTTAATATTAGTAAAGCCCTTAAACAAATCTTAAAACAAAGGGCAAATTTCACAGATTTTTCAAAATCAATGCATAATTTAATCATGCTAATCAAGGAATTCAGTGTGGTTTGATGTGAGACGCTCCATTCTTGTGAGACTTATTATTGGGAGTCATAACTGAATTTGAGAAAGTTTTAGCCTAAAATGCATATAAAAGTGCATTAATTTAGCTATGTATGGGGTGTATGGGGCAAAACTGTACACAATTAAACATTTATCTTGCATTTACGACCTTTTTTTTTTTTTACCATTATTAGCATTATATATAAAAACTAAGAATACATTTGAGTTCATCGATGGTTTTGAACAGCCAATGAAGTGACTGTATTTGCAGTTTCACATGTTATAACTCCTATTTCATTGTGAAGCAATCGTTGTTATGTTTCTTTACAATGAACCACATCAGTTCACTCTGAATGACTTTTGTTTAGGTCTTAAGGATGCAGAATTTTTAAAAAGATCAATGGAATTTTCCTTGGTTATATATGGTTCATTGCACCCAGGCCTGTATTTCCTAAAGATCCAATACTGAAAAACCACTTTGTCTGATCATGAAGGTTTTCTCTGAGAGTTTGCGCATAACACGCGTGATGAAGACCGCTATTACTTGATGACAAATGTCCAGGGACAAATCCAGGCTGGTGCGGGTGAATTAAAGATGGTGTGATCTCCGCTAATCCCACTGCAAAAATCTCAACAGCCACTTTGTCATCTGTATGAAAAATACTTGGAGGCCGACACGTAAACTAGCTTCTGGAAGCAGTGATGTGGTGGCAGGCATTTTTGTGTCACTTACTCACTTGTTCACTTTAGATACTGTATTGTTGTACAGTCTAACAAACAGAAAGAATGGAATTGCTACCTTAGCAATATCTGTTTGAGGATAAATCTTTGCCATCGGGCGTTTGAGTTAGATGGGTATCTTAAACTCAGCTATGCCTGAAAGAGAGATTATTATCCCCATAGCACTCTTTCGTTTACAGTCTAGAGCAGTGATTTTTGAAAGCTGCAGAAATTGTCGCCATTAGGGTGGAAATGGATTGCTTGTCCTCAGACGGCTCTAGCTCAAGTGGTAATATTTTGCCAGCTTAATCACCACATTTATGGTGTGTTCTTCATAGTCCATCCACATCAAAGACACTTTCCTCTTGACGAATTTGCCTGCGGTTCAGATCTGATGAAGGCTCTGATTTATTTTGTGAGTTGTGTTATTCAGAGGGTCCATCATGTTTATCTGAAGGATCTATGAGTTCAGTCAGTAAAGGAATCAGTAAAGGGTTTTTCTGCCCCCACATCCTCAGACTAATTTTCACTTCATGTCTGTGTAACTTTGTGAAGAGAACTCTAAAACCTTTTCTAGTTTGTAAGAGGACACTGAGTGACCGCTATCTATTTTGTGTGAGTCTTCACTTCTTTTTTAGTCTTTAAACCAATACCTTTTAGAAATGGACAATTTGATCAGATGCTGGCTGAATCTCTGTGTTTGTAATTGAAGAGTAGTTCAGTATCCCGGCAAATATTTAGTGTTGCAGTCAGGACAGGGCCTTGAATCTGCATTTTTGAGGTTGTAATTTGAAATCGTTTCGAGATTAATAGTTTAAACTTTCATTATGCTGAGTTGAGAATGGTTTTTACTCTTCTGAAAAGTTTTTATCTTGGAGATCCAAGGTTTTGTTCCGTTGTGAACTGAAGTGAAAAGGGGTGGGCTATATGGCAACAATGGCATTTTCACGATACACATTATGTCACTATACTTATTTTTTCTGACAACTGATGAGTTGGATTGGACAAAAAAGAGCCAGTAGTGCCACATAAAAAAACAGAATCGACACTACTGTATCGTATTGAATCGAATAATAAAGTTAATTGTTACATCTCTACAGCATGAGAGGTGATTTATACCCATTTGCTTAGCCTTTTTCCACCAGATGTAGACAATAAAACATGTTTGTAGTTTCTGTTGTTTTTACGCAGAATGGATGAATGGATGTGTTCCTTGAATGGATGCGTTCCTTCTCTTACTAAAGAAGCAAACTTTGAACATCAAAATTAACTGATTGAGTCCTTTTAGGATTAAGGGGAAATGTAGTAAATGTAATGGGTTTTTTTGGTTGTGCCATTTTTCTTATTCCTCAGTATTTGCTGTTTGTCTCATGTGACGTTCTGTCCGTTCCTGCATCAAATACTAGGTAAAATGTTTTTAAAGTAGCAAGATAATACACAGTTTATTTCACAAATTACTACAAGCCATTTTCAGATACTCCGTTAAGTAAACAAAGGCTAAAATGAGTCTGGGGCCTGTATTCATAGAGCATCTCAGAGCAAGAACACAGCTCAGGTTAAAACCTTTTATCAATGTTGTATAAAATCTTGACAAACATGTGCCTCATCCTTATGTTCACCTGTTCACACCCGTCCTTGTTACCTCTCTGAGGTGTGGATCTGGATTAATCTGACTTGGATGAACAGAACTGATGATCTGAACATGTTCTGTCAAACCGAAAACAAACCAAAATGTAAACAAATGCATGCTGTTCCTAAGTGAACCTCGCGTTTGGTCTAAAATGCTTTTCCTTTTTTTTCGTCCGCCCGCGGGTGTGAGTCAACCCGCACACAGCTAGCCTGCACTCTCTCAGCCTCAGCAGAGGTCTGGAGGACAATGCCAGCCTCAATACACTGCCATCAATCCCTTCCCTCCATGCTTGATGTCGTGATTTTGAATCCGTGCTGTGGAAGTGTGTGTAGGCGTTTATATAAATCTCTCCTTCTCCTTCTCACTCTCGCTCGCTCATTCTGTCTGTCTCATGCTCTCTCTCGCTCTCTTTCTCCCTCTCCTTCCTCCCTCTATTTCCCTCCCCTTCTTCTCTCGTTAGCTCTCTCTTTCCGTCTTTCATATACAGTAAATGAAAGTGATGTCATGACCTGCTACTCTGTTCATACTTGCGAAATGCCATGCATACACAGCCACTGCAGAAAACATGCTGTCCTTGGCCCTCACAGAATGTGTGGGATTGTTTTTTTTCATAGACGTTATTAGAGGACCGAAAGTAATAAAAAGCACCATAACTATAACTCTGCAGTGACTATGGTGGATTTACCCTGGCCTGATCATAATTTGAACCTTCTGTTTGTTTGCCTACAGCAATGACTTTAGCAAGATGGTCGCCGAAGAGTACCTCACTTTTTTTGAATTCACAGGGATGACATTGGACCAATCGCTCAGGTATAATTTTCTAAACAGTCCATATATGTACGTGTGTGTGTGTGTGTGTGTAAGCATGTGTATATGTATAAATATATATATAGCTCATCTGATGCTGCACAGTTTGCATTAGTCATCCTCTAGTCCTTTGTCCTTTGACCACTGATTCTTGCCTGGTGGATTATTCTCAGGACATTTTTGGTTGGGAGCACTGCTGTGTGTGTAATCCACTCTGGGCAGCATAAACACACACATACACACTCTAACATGCCAATACCTTTTGCTGAGAATGACCGCCCAAATAATACCTGGTGGCCCTGTAGGGGTCCTGACCATTGATGAATAGGGAAAGTGGGCTAACCAATGATACAGAAAACAGATGCACCATAATCTTTAACTGTAAACTAAGAAGTACCCATATTTGATAGGTGGAGCTGATGAAATAGACTAGTGTAGATGCAAGGTACATGTATGTAACTTATTTGACTAGAGCTCCTAGCTTGGAATTTCCGAACTCTAACTAGGCTACAGTTAAAGAAAAAACTCATCCTCTGCTTGGAATTACTGCTCAGAATGTCACTGTGGCTTTCAGTCAGATCACCATGGCTGCTGGCACAGTCAGCAGTAGATTTGCTGCAGATCAAACAGTATACAGACACAACAGATGGTTAAATTGAAAACACTGACCAAAAACTTTGCTGTTTTGAGACGGTAAACACATCAGGGATGTTAAAGTTATCACTCATCACTATCATTAGCTGACTGGCTTGTTGCTAACAATACATGCTTTCCATGAGGCAGCCACTTCATAGCTTAAATGTGTGGAGGTCAAAAATGACACAATTCCAACCTCTGTCTTTTTTTGTTGAATGCTGGGTAGCAGCACCTGTGTGATTACAATAAGGCTTGTTATAATAACTTTGTTTGGTGTTGATCCTGATAATAATTTCAATTGTTTTTTTTTGTTCTTCCTCTTCAGATCCTTTCTCAAAGCTTTTGCACTAATGGGTGAAACCCAGGAGAGAGAGCGGGTTTTAATCCACTTTTCTAATAGGTACTATCAATGTAACCCCACCATCATCGCCTCAAAAGGTACTAGATTTCTTGCCACATCTTTTGATCTTAATAAAAATTGTTCTGAAATATTTTATAGATAAAAGTATTTTGGGGATTTACCTTAATAGCCTAGCCTGGGTGTATATATCTCTTGCTCTGAACATTTTAAGACTTAATCTACGTCAGGCAAACCAGTACTGAGATTAATAGGTGTGAATTTGTTAGTATCTGTATTTGCATATTGCGGATTACTGGCCACTTGAGGATTTAGGAGATTAGATGTTTTTTCAGTTCAGTCATGCATGGATTTAGCTTTTGTTTGTCAGTTTCCATGACCATTTCCTTTTACTCAAAGCGGCACTCAGCCTATGGATTAGCTGGAGATCAACTCAGCTGTCCCTTGAGGAATAAGCCATTAATTGAGAATTATGGAGCTCACTTGGCATCAGTTTGACAAATCACGGCTGAAAGAGACGAGCAAAGGTTCAACAGAAGGTTGCTGAGATAATCTGTCATAATCTGCTATTTAAACCAGTCAAATAATAATAATTCTTTATGCTGTTAGCAAAAAGTTTTAGTGGTTTTTTTTTTTTGGTCTACAAAGTGAAATCTTAACGCTCATGCCCAGTTTTTTTCTCTCTTGTATCGTCCCTCTTTGTTCAATGCTGGAGTGTCATGTCTCCCCCATAGCAACCATCTTGGTAACAACAAGCCTCTGTGACCAGTAGATGGGTAAAAGCTAAAACGGTCTCCTTGTTGCTAAGACTGTTGCCATGGAAGTGGTGTTACACTTTGGCCCAGTGTAGAGATGGATGATATCAACATAGGGGTACTTCTGCATGTTTAGAGACTCTTCATGTCACTGTGTGAGATGCATAATTTTTGACAGCAGAATAGAAAAGTGAAAAGAAAAAAAAAACATTATTGGGAATGTGGCTTCTCACGTGATGAGAACATGTCCGTGGCGGCACGAGCATGGAAATCAGGCAGACTTTTTGACTGCTACTCATTAAACCCATGACTAAATAATTACTCATTAATAATCCTTTTTTTCCTGCAGATGGAGTGCATTGCCTTACGTGTGCTTTGATGCTGCTGAACACTGACCTTCATGGCCAGGTATGTTCTTCATGCTGCCCTCTGATATTTTCTTCCATCATATCTCTTCAGTTTTTATTTAGGTTTATGTTGTTAAATGTTAAACGATTGAAAAGCCTCTGCTGTTGTCCTTTGAATAAACAGTGGAGCGACCTGCCATCGTTTGGCCTTATCAGAGTTGATTATTCAGTTCATAAAACAAATAAATACCAGCAGTGGAGTTAGACTAATGAGAAGTTTTGGCTGGCTAGTACCGCTCAGACAGACATGAGGACATCCTGTAGTAGTGTCCAAAGAATATGTGGAGTAGCATATTTGAATTGGTTAATGTTTATTTCACTTGAAAATGACGAAAATATGTGTTTATGTAATTTTCTGTCCACTTTTTGGTTGCACATTAAGGATTAGAAGGGCCTGACCCATGAATACCATTCCTCACAGGAACTGTAGGATTGCTCATGTCAGGATTTTAGAAAGTCCCTACAGTTGATGGGCAGTGAACCTTCAAAGTCAGCTGTAATCCTATTCTGTTCATGAAGGTGGACTTTTAAAATGGAAAATGTAGTTTTGTGTTTAGTACGTGGCCATACTGTATTTCATCACTTCATTCAGCTTCACAGTTACTGTCACAGTTTAATTGTCTTGTGGATTCTTGCTGTGAATTGTGACTAGCATGCAGAAAATGATATGCTTTTAATATATATATATATTCTATGCTAGAACATGCATTTACATATATCATATATATATATATATATATATACATCTATATATATCTGTGTATGTATATATATCTATATATATATGTATGTATGTATATGTATATATATGTAAATATGCAGTGCTAGTACATATTTTTATATGTTGATTATATATATTTAATGCTGGTACAGGCATTTATATATTGGTTATACATATTCAATTCTAGTACATGCATTTATACACTCAACAAAAATATAAACGCAACACTTTTGTTTTTGCTCCCATTTTTCATGAGATGGACTTAAAGATC
>JBBPCZ010000037.1:4405503-4433262 GCA_037974445.1 Brycinus macrolepidotus
TCGAACACATTTTTTATTGATATCGATCACGTGTCTATCGCGATACATATCGTTATCGTTTTATCGCCCAGCCCTAATATATTTGTGTATATATATATATATAAATATATGTATATGTATATATATATATATATGTATATGTATATATATATGTATAGTTTCTATATTTCTGTTCTATCTTTTATATACTTGTTAATGCATATAGCTGATACTCACTTATGTTGATACACATGTAAGATAGTGGCGTTAGCAACTTAGCTGTGTGGCACACACTGCACACCATGTCAGTTATAGGCCTTTTTTTAATGTAATGTGCATTCACTCATGAAGCAACACCTACCAATATCTCTGAGCAAATATGAAATCATTTAATAAATAACAATAAATGCAATAACATTATTTTCTGGTTAATGGGCCAAACTGGCATTCCACATTTGTGAATGAACAATCAGTTAGCTTTTTAAATGACATCAATTAAATAAAGCACCACACTGAAAGTAATAAACAACTGGCCATTTAGCACAATGAGTCATGCAGAATTATGCTTTTGTTACAGGTAGCAGCATTCAAATGCAGCACGAGGGAAATGCCTAATGTTATTGTCATCGCCAGATAGAGCTGCTGAAGTCAAATTAATAAAATGTTCTCAAAATGCAGTATTTTGATATTGCACCCCTAGTAGCTCTTGCTAATGTTGTTTGCATGTTTGCAAATGTTTTTCCTCACATTTTCACTCTTATGTTTGATTACATGACTACAACAGCATGGCTGCTTTAATCTTGTGCTTTTGTAGTTGCATTAAATATACCAAAAAGATCGCAAAACGTTTAATCGTAAACGTCTCATCTGAGCATGACGGTTCAAGGAAATGGGTCAACCCAATATTTTGCTCTTAACAAAAAGGCTTATAACTTTGAACATCCTGTCCAGAGCCTGCACATGTTCTGACTGTGTAAGTGATTAATAATTTGGAAGTATCCATTTGAAAATGCTTTCGAATTTGACTCCACTTAGTCTGTTTTAACCTTCTTTTTATCTTCGCCTGTGCTCCACTCCACTCCAGCTGAGCATATCCGAACTTGTTGTAGTCTGTGGATGCTCTTAAATGAATTACCCTGCTCTGCTCCATTTACTGAATGGAAAGTAGGGCTTGCTGATCTTGTATCCTGACAAAGCAGACTCGTGTGGAACTGGGCTGCACCTGCCAGAATGAGAATGAAACACCGGGAGGATGCTAATGTATTGTGACTGCGTGTCCTCACTGTGTCTGTGTGTGTGAGAGTGAGAGAGACGGAGCTCAAGCAGCTGTTAGCCTGCCACTCCTTTCTTTTTCACGTCTCTTCAGCTTCCTCCGAGGGACCAGACAGCCGAGCTGGTAGAGTTTCAATTACTTAGCCCAGCAGCAGATCTGGGGAATTCCTCAAACTGACGTATGCCATAACACGCAGCTTGCTGTGGCAGTGTTACTTAAGGATAGTGAATGTTAATGGGAAATTTATGAGTGAATTTTCTACTTCAGGTAACTGTGATTAGAATGCTGTCTAGGTGAAGTACATGTGCAAGGAAAAGAGCTAGGAAAATAAAATGTCCTGCTTTTCTGATACAGAAGCCGTGATCTAACAGCTGCTCATGCGTTTCCCGGTGTGCATTTTGAAGCTTGTCACAATTTTTATTTCCCATAATGCCACTGGATATAATGGTGTTCTCATCTGAGTCAGATGTTTGGCTACACTTGTAAAAGGCCCAGCCCTTTTGAAAGACATTTTCTGTAACCATTTATCCATGATGGACAAATTACATACAACTGAAATAAGAAACCTTCACATGGGCTTGCACTGAAAATATAAAGATTTATAAAGTGGTCCTTGCACTTTCCATGAGACTGACCTAAATATAATGTTTTACCGTAATTCATATTTATCATATTTGGAATGACACTGGGTTAAATGTCTATATATTATAACAACCTTTTAGGTTAAAAATGGCCAACAGCACTCTAGCAGTGACCCACAGACTGAAAACCACTGGTATGTAACATTAAAATGTGTTTTTATCGTGCAGCAACCGAAAAGCTGTCTGAAAGAAATGCAGTGTGGCGCTCCAGTCATCTCCTACTTTTTCCTTGACTCACATCAACGAGACTCAGTGGAACAGCGATCTAAAAACAGTTTTCATGTCTGTTAGTCAATGTGTAGTCAAATGTTCTGCAGTCGTATCAGTCTGTTTTGAGGCACCATTTTTATTTGATTGCCAAACATATGGAAATATAGAAGGTGGCCTACGTCAGTAATTGAATGGTTCTCAGTGCTGTAGCACATTGCATTTGAAATGAAGCAGTAATGGGAAAGTACGGAGTTATTGTCTTCATATCATTATTGTAGACAGATGTTTGCCCACATCCTGGATGGAGGTCTTAAGTTTTTCAGCAGTGTTTTTTCTGTAATTGCAAGTCAGTAGGGCAAAGCAAGTGATTAATTCACAAAGTAGCCAGCAGCCACTTCTCTCACAACACTGCTGTTAATGCCAGAACAGCCTCCATGTGTCCTTGAGCTATCTTGTGGAAACGAACACTGGCAAAGCACCAGGGGTGTTATGGAAGATTGGTGCTTTGCATTTGTGACATTGTGTCCTTGTTGATTTATTACTCACAGAAAGCTTCATTTTAAAGCCCATACTTGGCTGCATTATTAGTTAACTATTAAAAAAATAGCTGTTCAATTTGGGAAGCTGTCAACGCTTAAGAAACTGTTACAAATGTGAACAATAATGTCATCTGTTTTCAACTTTTGCACTTTTCTTGTATTTTGTGCTCCTGTAGTCCACTTATGGTGTTTTTATGGGATTACGTATTTCAATACGTATTTGTTACCCTTTCTGTATGCCTCAAATTAAACAGGCTGTTTTGGTCACTTTGTTTTTTAAACTGATTATACAGTCATAGACATTCAGTCAAATTACACATTTTGTTGATTTTCTGAGTGACCAGAAATCCACATCCTTTACAAACTTAAATATGGCTTTAACTTTTGTACAGAACAGACTTTTTTGTTTCCAGTTTCCAGTATGTTAGCTGTCCATTTAAATGTGCAGACGTGTGTTCCCTGTAGAGGATACATCCTTATAAATTTCAATTAGAAAACTAACAGAACTTAGTAAGTACAAATCCTCCACACAGAACCAACATGCGCATTTTAATACACACCTACTGTTTATTTGCTGAGTGTAACATTCCAAAAAAAATTAAAAAATCAATTAACAAACAACGAAAAGACAAAATGTGACATTTTTAAAGGGCATGACATTTTAATGTTTCTTTTTTTTATTGCAATATTCTAAATTCTGCAAATAAATAGAAATTGTATTCTAAAATATGCAGAAAAATGTGTTACGTTGTTTCCTGTAGTTAAGTTGTTAATTTGTTCATTTTCACTTAGAAGATTAATAAAACACAGAACTTGATTAGACTTTTGCACACTTTTGTGCTCAAATGTATTAAAATGCATTGGCATTCATTAAAAACAAAATGCTCTAGCAACGTTCCCCATAGTGACCATATATACTAGGAGGTGAACACATCAATACAATCATTTTTACGTACTTTGTTGCACATTTTATATATGTCATATTTAATTATGTATGTTTATTATGTGTGTGTGTGTGTGTGTGTGTGTGTGTGTGTGTGTGTGTGAGAAAAGTTCTTCCGTGATACGGGACCTGTAAAACAAAAGATCTGTTAGCAGTCTTGAAAACTGATCACGCACCCCCAGAGAGGGCACATCATCCCTCTATAATCCTGCCATTCCTGTCATCTCCTGAAAGATTAATGTTGCCGCAGGGTGACTTTGCGTGTACAACGTGCACAAGGTCAGCACCTAACAGCAATTTAGAAGCTGAGGGGATGTTCCTGGGTTCACCTACACTACAATAACAGCAATATACATCTTTTAAGTAGTGCTCCAAGGGCAGTAGAATTTGTTATGGTGTTGATATCTTATAAACTCTCTGATATCTTATATCTCATAGACGCTGATAAGTACTTGCTAGTGCTTGGGAATGAATGTGTATCTACAGGGTTTGGTTTTGGTTGCGGGCGGGGTTTTGTGGTATGCACACGTTGTTCATCTTGTTTCCACACCTGTCTGGAGGTGTTAGACGGGGGTGATAATTGAATGTCCCTAATGGGATTAGGAATGTTAGGAGTTGTAGAGGTATTTTTGTGCTGATTCTGCAGCTGAGCCCATTATGCTTTCCCTCATGCTTTTCTTGATAGTAGTGCAGCGACTTAAAATAACTTTCAGAATATCTCACCTGGTTTTGTTTCTAGCAGCAGTTGAAACAGTTGTATCTGTGAAGGTTGTGATTCAACGACATCACTTTTAGAATCAATAATAATAGTATTCAGTAAACCATGCCCTCATTTTTTTTTTTTTAGCAAAATTCAAATTATTGTTTGTTTTTTCAAATGTACAAATCCAAAAACAAATAAGTTTGTATGCTACTGAGTGAAAGTATTGAGTCATTTTCTGCTTCAGATTCTGTGGAATGGCTTTGAGGTCAGAGAGTTATATCTATAATGGAAAGCAAGCCCTGAAGTCTTTCAATTCTGTGACCTATAGAGTTACTAAACTGAATACATTTTGTGTTGTTTCCCTGAGTTGGAGCTATTCCTGTTGGAGCATGGGGACAGAGTCGCCTGCACAGCTCAGACAGTCTTGTCCTGGCTGTTATATCGTTCCCATACATTACCTCAAAAGACTGTACCTGTCACTGGTCTACTGTAATAGAATCCATGTTAGTAGTAGGGCTCCACCGATATTACTTTTTTTAAGGGACTAAAAATATAAATTTATAATATCATTTAATATTTTTATAATCTAATTTAAGTATAATATAATGTACTATAAGTTTATATTTATATTTTAATTGTATACTTGAGTTAAACAGTGTTTTAGTAAAAGTACTTTATGGATTGATTCTCACATTTCTTCTTAGACAACAGAAACTCACAGTCTTAAATAATAGTATAACAGTATAGGGATGAAGCTCCAAAACATTCTTTGTGTTTTTTTTCTTTAATCAATAACCTCTTTTTTTCATTTGCTTATTTCTTCAAAATGTATGTGTGTGTTTTTAGACTATTCCAGTGTTTTCCACACACAGGCTTTACTCACCCCCACCCTCACTTCCCATATATTCACAGCCTCCCAAATATATTTTGTCCTATTTTAACAACAATTTTGCAGATGCTGATAAAACCCGTAAATCATCAATAACGGCTGATGTTATCAGCCAGCCAATATATAGGTCAGACTCTAGTTATTAAACACCAGAGAACTGCATGTATTACTACTGCCTGGAGTTAGTGGAGGATTTTTTTCCCCCTTTGCATTCTTTTTCTGGTTGCAGGTCATTTTAAGACTGCAGTGCTATAAATGCAGCTGAGTGGATGTTGCTTCTGGGGACTATTGTGTGTGTGTAGTCATTAGTGTATTTGATTGGTGGCAGTCTGAGCGCTGGCCTCCATTAGGAATTTAACCCTCCTGCAGTTATCATCCCCCGGAGTGATAAAGCGCATCCTCCCCACAGAGAACACAACCACAGAACACCATGACAAACATTTGCAGGGTCAGTCCTCCAGGGTCCATTCAGCATTTATATGCACAATTGTGTTGTCGTGGCTATAACTTCTGATCAACCATCTGACAACAGAGGAAATTTGGAGCCTAAGAAAGCGAGCATGCCCTGAAAGCATTAGTGGTAGTGCATTAAAAAGAGCTTATAGCAACAAGGTTTGCCAATCAGTGGCTTTTCCTGGGAGGAGGTCTTCTGTCAGCTTATAATTGTGGCCAAGAATTCTTTGTGTCTGTTTCCATGAACAGCATGAATGGCAAGGGCTGACCTTTGAAGTCAGCAGGGACATGACTGACTCCCATGCTTCTGTGTAATCAGACGCCAGTCACTGCCATCATAGTAATGATGTTTCTATTTTGACCAGATTCATTTGACAGCTGTTTGAAGATGAGGATCTCTTAACACAAACCACGTTTGTTATTCTGGACGTTATCCATCAGTCCACATGAAGAGGGATCAAAACTGGAATGGAATATCAAACTCCAGATTTATCCCACCAGACTTGTATAAAAGATTAACAAATTAATTGGGGCTGTCGTAATAACTTGGAATGTGTGCCCATTTGTCAAAAGTGAAGTCACTGTTGTTGGACAAGAAGGCCTGGCTTGCAACTGACTTTCACCCCAGTAGTGTTCAGTTGGGTTCAGGTTCTGTGCAGACCACTGGAGTTCCTCCACACCAAAGTCATCAGACCATGCCTTTATGGACTTCGCTTCGTGCACAGGGGCACACACTTGCTTTAACAGGAATGTTAAACTGTTTCCACAAACTTGGAAGCATATAATTGTCCAAAAAGCCCTTGTGTGCTGTAGCATTAACATGACCTTCCACTGGAAAGAAGAGGCTTAGGCCAAACTCAGAAAAAAAACAGCCATAGACCATTGTTTCTCCTTAACCAAACTTTACTGTTGACACTTCTTCTGGTATCCACCGAACTCAGATCCATTCTTCTGAATGCCAGATATTGAAACTTGATTCATCACTCCTAAGAACATCTTTCCACTTCCACATGAGTCCAGTAGCAGTGTACTTCACACCACTCCAGCCGACTCTTGGTGTTGCACATAGTGACCTTAGGCTTGTGTGCATCTTGGCCGTGGAAACCTATTTCGTGGAGCTCCTGACAATTCTTGTACTAATGTTGTTTCCAGAGGCAATTTGGAACTCTGTAGTGAATTATGCAACAGAGGATAGAATTTTTACATGTTACGCATTGCAGCACCTGGCAGCCCCGCTCTGTGAGCTTGCCTGGTTTACCTCTTCGTGGCTAAGCTGTTGTTGCTCCTAGATGCCTCCATTTTACAGTAATATCACTTACAATTGGCCAGGGCTGATCGAGCCTGGCAGAAGTTTCAGAAGACTGACTTGTGGCAAATGTAGCATCCTGTGCCACATTTAAAGTCACCGAGCTCTTCAATTTTAAGTGGTGAGTTCTGTTAATAAGTTTAGTTTATTTTAATTGTCTTTATTGAAAGAAGATTCTGATTACTTGATTCATCATCAGTAATTGCTTGATTGCTCTTTTAGTAGATGTCTTAATTAGTATATTGCTAACACAATTGATAGGGAAAACCCAAAAGTGAAAGTGATCTTTCAGTATTTGTTATGCGTTGCTGAGAGATCCAGTGCTCAGTAATGTAGTTACGTAATTCCCAGACTGCAACAGTTAAATGAATTGGGTCTATGTAGGCTTCTTCCCTGGGACTGCTGGACAGGTTCAGGAACACACACGTTTTCTCGTAAGAACAGTGTTCAGATAGTGTGTATAGATGAAGTAGCAGGTGAGGAGACTGCTGTCTGAAAATGATGTGGTCATCCTGAGGTCAAAGGATATATCACTGGACATTGCAGCAGTCACAGTGGCTATCTTTAGATGTCTAACTCTTTAAAGGTGAAGATGGAAGAATGGCCACTAGAGTAAACATCACCCTCCAAGTGCAATGTGCTGTCGAAAGCTATTTTTTTCTACCCCTCTAAAATGTATTTTTAGTATGTGACAGACTAAATTTTTAGCATCACATTACTAGTTTAAGTGTAGCAGTGTTTCTCTGCAGACTGGATCTTCTGCATCCCACACCTTGAAACTTAGGAATCACTCTCTGTCCACGTCATATCAAATGCTCTTACACTGTTTCCATCCTTAAACCTCAGGCCAGTGTCTTAAAATATACATTCTCTTTGATCGCCTACTCTAACCACGCATTTCTTTAGGCAGTATCATTATTGACTGTGTGTAGAGGTCATCCTTGAAGAGCTGCTTGAGATGCTGGATGTTTATGGAGACACTGAAAGGAGTGGAGACATTGAAAAATATCAGTGTTTTATTAAAAAGGCTATCACACCAGCATCACGAGTGAACACTGTCACACCAGCATTGTGAGTGAACGCCATGAGACCAGCATTTGTGAGGGAGCCAGCTAGTGAAGCACTAAAATATTGATATTCTTGTTAACTTGATAAATTGGTGGACTAGTCACTGTAGGTTAAATCCTTCGCTCATTCGGCCCGGGTGACATGTTGACAGCCTTCCAGGCGAGACTTCATCGCCCAGACTTTAATCTGCGTCATAACCGGTTATATTCAGAGTAGAAAACCCTCTCATCTTGGCCCTTTGGATCATGTCTCTGCGCACATCATTCAGACCCCTTAAAAGGTCTTCTGATTTAAAGGACACCAGGTCTGTGCAGTAATATTCAAACTTGTAAGAGTCATTTTGCACTTCATGGCACATCTCTGAGAATATTGAATAGCTCAAAGCTTACCATTATCCGAGCATCAAGCAATGAGAGTCAGAGTCACCCAAGGCTGACTATAAAGTCTTTAACATTGTGCTACAGATGATCTTAGCAGCCAGAGCGGTGCAGGGCAGTACCGATAGTGTTATATCTCCATATGTAGTATTTGCTCTATGTATTACAGTATCCCAGTATCAGATTATTGTTTGCATTAATAAACTCTTCGCTCTGCAGTGCTGCCTTACACTATGCATACATATTACAAATCTGACATACAGTGGTATGCCATAGTTTGAACACCCTCTGACGAAGTTTTCTGATTCTGATTACATGTTTTGTTGATTTTCTAAGTGAAAATAAGTAGGTCCTGTACAGGGAACAAACCTAAATATGACATTTTTCTTCAAACTTTAAACATATAATATAAAGTATGCCAAACCTTTTGACAGGCCATATTTTGTTTCATTTTTTTCCATTATGTTAAATTCAGCAAACATCATTTTTTCTTCTTCTGGTAAAATGAATAAAGGAACTTTACACAGTACTGCATTTGTACTAATTATATTTCTTAAAAAAAAGAAACATACTATTTATTTTTTTCCTTTCTTTCAGTAACACACTTTTTGTTATATCTTAACTGTTGAAATCAAAAATCAGTATTGTTGTGTGGCACCTATACCGACACACGGTGGGCAGTATATCACCCAGAAGTATGTCGGGGTGTTCTTATGTGTGGTACGCCTTATAGGAATGGCAGCCGTCACATTGCGATTGATTTATCTGTATATTTAGCACAGCAAAGCCTCTCTGGCATGATCCACATATACTTGTAATGCACCTACTTGGGCCCTTGTCTTTTGTCTTTAATGGGGGGCTTGTAAATAATGTCCCAGTATGCTGTCACGTATCAGCACACTTGCTGTCATGTATCAGCACACATTGCTTTTCACACTGAAAAAATGCATTGGCATGAGTATTTGCGGTAATGTTCATGTAACATAAAGAGGTACCTGCCGGTAATGCATATATGCCTGTAAATGATTGTTTATGTGCTTATAGCTATGGCTCATGCAGTGCAATTCTCTGCTGAGGTATTTTAAGTAGGCAGCACTGCTGTGTGTGCAAGCCAGCAGCAGCATCAGTGGACTGACCTCAGCTTATTTGTTCACCTCATTGTACGCTGGATGAGTTTGGCTACCATCCTACACATTCATTTACACATTGCTGGATAAGGGTTGCGCATGGTAACGCAGGATTTTTATAGATTTTACAGTCACTGACCCACTTGTAACGGACATGGATCTTCTGTAGATTCATAAGCTGTTGCATTTGGTAATTGGCATTTGTCTTTTCTTTGGCGGAGGTGGCGGGGGGGTGACGTGGCCAGCTTTCCCACCCAAACACCACATATTATAATTTTTTTTTTGGTGAAGTTGTCAGATTTACATAATTAAACTCCAGCATGTTTAATTTTTGATTAAAATATTGAAATGAGTGCCAGATCTGCAGTTTGCATGATGATGCATATTTTATGTTCTACTGCTCTCTCTGAAACAGAGCATGATTTGATACACCCATTTGTATGCAGTGTTTGAACCACACACACGTTGTGTACAGTCTCACCGATGGGATTCCAACACAGCCATAGAATGTTCAGCTTTGAACGCAGATGCAGCAGTCAGCTCTGAAATCTGTCTGCTGATTTATCTTCCCACAACGTACAGCGCATCCCTATAAGGCTGCCAAAACATGGTGCCACAACAATACTCCCCTGTTTGAATCGGTGTAAGTTAAACCTGCCTTTAATCTTTACCTACCACACGTGGTGAGCAGCACATTGGCATAAAGCATGTGTTTATACTTCAAGTGTATTTTAGAAACGTATATGAACTACACTCATATTATTCACGTGGAAAAAGCATCAGAAAAACATTCCACTTCATCAGGTGTGCTGGGCATTTCTGCGGTAAAAACAAGCTCACATAATTTGTCGTGTGAGATACACAGTGAGCAGCAGTCTAGCCTAAGTTGAACTAAGTTAGCCTAATGCAAACAGCCACTTTAACTGTTGAATTGTCTTGCAGTGAGCTTGATATGTACTGCCTCATTAGGCATCATTAGCATATAATCTCATGTAACATTTCTGTCATCATATCCAGAATGCAGGGATCTGTGATCTGTTGTCAGTGTATTAAAGAATTGGAAATCAGCTAATAAAAGAAAAATGACCGCGGGATCCATGATCTGATCTTGTTTGTATGTAACATGCTGACTCCCTATAGCATAGCTCCATCCCAAACCACAAACCTTCATATTTTACATAACACACTACTAAATGCACTTCCTGTGGTGGTTGTGCACAATTTTTACATGCTGTTTTGTATGGTACTATGCAGTTTGGGACACATACCTCAGTTGGGACACAGTCTAGGATGAATAACAGTTGTTTTATTGCAGAAAGCCAGACCTTACCTGTGGAGGAGTTGATGTGACGCTGTATTACTGTTATTAAGTAGCTCTGAATTTGAAGCATTTATGCACCAAATAGCTGTGAATGGCCTATAATCTTTCCCTGCAGTATTCCAGCAGCCCTCACTGGAGGAAGAGGAACAATATTGAACAGTATTATATATGAAGAACACACTGGCCAGCAGTGTGAAGGGAAGAAAGTGTGGCCCTTTACACCTTTCTGATATATTGATCAACCACAGCTAAAACGGAGTACATCTCCTGTCCCGTGGAGAGTGAAATAGCTATAAATAAAAAAAAGTCAAAAAGATGAAAGACATTACTCACACTGTCTCTCAGATCTTTCACCCGTGAAATACCCACACTGGTGAAATGTCTTGAATGAATCCTCTACCGCCCATGAACCTGCAGGCGTTTTAAACTGTAGCATATATTAGTACTATTATTGCCGTTTTGTCATTTAGCTGAAGCTCTTTGCCTAAAGCAGTGCATGGCTGCCATTTGCAAGGACAGTCCACTTGGAGCATCTCAGAGTTAAGTGTTTTGTTCAATAGTGCAATGCCAGTGGCAGGATATCATCAGCGGAGATTAAAGCAAGGGGTTGTGGCAGTTACCCCTGCCCACAACATAGAAGCAGATTACTCATGGAAAACAAGACTTCGCCATAAAAAAGGCCTTCAGGTTGACTGTAGAGAGCCTCCAAACAACAAGTAGCATATAATAACTGCAGAAACTTCAGTACTGCAGTATCAAATAGCTGATTGTAAATCAGTCCAGTATGCCATTGTATTATTTTCTTGTTTATTTTCAGAAACAAATTAATTATTCTCCTGTTTCTTGCTAGCTTGAATTTATGGTGAGAAATCAGTTTACTCATATTTGTTTAATGCCTTTGTTAAATGTGGCTGTTTTGCTGTTTTGTCCATTCACAACGTCTTTGCAAGCATAGTGATGAGGGTCTGAACAATATTAATTGGACAGAAGACAGAAAAATATGTAACATTATAAAATGTAATTCATTTTGTCTGATTTTTTAATTCTTTTTTTTTATCTGCGGGGAAGATCAACTGCATATTAACAGATGACACCTTATGTTGATTACTTCTAGGAGCGTAAGATGAAAAGTCTAAAAGTCTTCAGTTTTGTGTTAGATGTGCAACTTAGAGTGTCTCTGCTTCGGGTCAAATTAGTTCATGCAGTTTATCTTTAGACTCTTTAAAACAATTCCTAATGGTTGTTAAATTGTTCTTGGACATGTGGTTCCAAGAAAAAAGACTTAAGCTGGTATAGAACCTTTCATCTTGTGGTGGTTCTTTAAAAAGGTTTTCCACTCTCACACATCTCGGTCATAAAAAAGTTCTTTAGGGGTGTAAAACATTTCGTCATGAACCCTTTTTAGTACCTTTATTTTTAAAAATAGATACTAAATATAGTCCCAACGCGATGTCGGCGTAATAAAATACACTATTTGCACATTGCAGTATTGAGAACGTACTGAACTTTTGCTTCTTTGTGTAGCTGTGTTAGTGATTAATTTCATGTATAAAAAAGTATGGTGATGTTACATTTTTGGTTGAATTTCACACTCTTGCTTCATTAAATTATTTCCTGTCATTTCTGGGGTAGTAGCCTAGTGGGTAAAACACTTGCCTGAACCCTCAGTTGCTCCAGGGGGACTGTCCCTGTAACTAATGAGTGCAAGTCGCTCTTGATAAGGGCGTCAGCCAAATGCCCCCTTTACCTCTTTACTCTTCTGTTTTCGGTGGCTGACTGAACATCTTTGGAGCGTTCCATTCAGTTGGAGACCTGCTCTTAATTTGCACGGCATGAGAGCTCCCGAGTGTTTTGCAGCGTGCTACAATCAGTTAGCCGCTTTCTGAAAGGCACTTGAAACCACAGACAACAGCCACCCGTAAGCACCTACACAAGCGCCCACTGGAGCACGTCATGATGATATCTGTGCGGACGCAGCATCAGTGTTGTGTTTGTTAATTTCATTATTTATTTATTTGTTTGTTTGTAACAGCATAACTTGCCGTTCTCCTTTGGTTCTATTGATGTCTTGATATTTATTCAAGCAGCTTGTAAGAAGGTTTCTCACCCAAAGTGCTATGTAGCTGTAAAAATAATGGCGCTGTCAGCATCGCGAGCATTCTTCTGTGTTTCCTCAGCAGCTAATTGCCCTGCACACGTGGGAATGCAAGCGGCCCGATCTGCTCGACACGACAATAGCACCTCAGCGCCAGCAAACAGTCCACCCACATGTTCTGTGGTAGGCATCAATATAGCAGTGAAGCTGGCTGTGTCTCTGCCCAAACACTGGGCTCCGAGCCAGCGGATAAGTCATGTTTTTGAATGTTCTCCTACAGTACATTAATGTGGTTGGGGTGTTCTTCAAAGCCCTCGTCCACCAAAAAGACAGTGAATGAGCTTGGTCTTATTTGTGGCGTCATTTAGTGTTTTCCTCACCAAACTTTCAATACTGAGGATGCTAGGAGCAGTGCATTCCTTTAACTTTTATAGTCACTGTCAGTCCTAATTATCTTATAGGCACCTATTGAGTTCTTGTTGTAATTCCGTAGATTTAGCTCAAGAGTGTACAATCACATGTAGGCTTCGTTACATTCATGATAGTTGTAAGACTGGACAATATGGACAAAATACTATTTTGCCACAGTGACAATACCACAGTGTCTAAAAGTCTGTAGACACCTGGACATCCAGTGTTTAATGCAAGGGTGTTCATGCACTGCCAACAGGAGACAGGTTGTAAAATCTCCACAGAAAAGCAGTACCAGCAGAGGTCATCGCATCCAATGTCAAGCATCAGCTGGAGGGGTGTAAAACACCCCCAGCATCATTGAATACTTGTCTGATGTGTTGGAGTAGTGTTTATAAACCAGAACCAATCGTTTAACATCTGTAATTGACCTCACTGATGAAGGCATATCCTCATAACAAAACGTCAAAAAATGTAGTTTACTTATTGTACGCTTATGTGCAGTATGCAAGTTATACTACGAAAGCTAATATTCCAAAAACAGCATTCATACTGAGCAGCTCTAGTTATAAGAGCTGTGCGTTAAAGCCAATTAGTTTGATTTGTCTTGTTTGGGAAGTATATTATGCACATTAGCTGGTGGATATTGACCTCGTAACAGTAGGTTATTGTGGCATCTGGCCACTTTTGGGCCTGAGGGTCATTAAATAATTATTCATTTCCAATGTCAGTGTTCATCTGGGCTTGATAGCAATAAAAAAAATGTTATACAGGCCTTGGCCATATTTTTTTGGAGCAGAATTAATTGGGAGTTGGGAGACATTTTGGAAAGGGTTTGAGAAGGCAATAACAGCCTGCTTAAAGGGTCTGTAATATTATTATTATCATTCTTCAGAATGTGTATCATTATTATTTAGTATGTATGGTAATCGAACCACAGTAGTTTAAAATTATACAGAATAAAGATCATTTAAATAACGTGT
Source organism: Brycinus macrolepidotus (assembly GCA_037974445.1). Lineage (NCBI taxonomy): Eukaryota > Metazoa > Chordata > Actinopteri > Characiformes > Alestidae > Brycinus > Brycinus macrolepidotus. The sequence goes on from JBBPCZ010000037.1 coordinate 4,419,822, forward strand.
GACTGTCACATAGTAATCTTTAAAGAAATGTGCGAAAGGTTTCAAAATGTACCTCTCATAGTGCAGTTCACATGGTCTACAAGAAACTGAACTGCAAAAACAGCCCATTTTGTGTGAACTGTTTCTGTGACAATATGCGTTTACATATATCCACATATTGAGTCTACAGCAGTTTAGCCTGTATTTTTGTGCTATAAGTTATAATTGGTGTTCTAGCTTGAACTACTTTTTGGATGAGGCACAATACAGGCCAGGCAATAAGAAAAAATATAATTTACTTTAATCCTAAAGGTACAGTAACAAAAAGTCCCGCAAGATGTGCAGCCACCAATTTGTTGGCATTATCATTGGAAGATCGTGAGTTCGATCCCTGGCAAAGCCATAGCCAGGAGGCCAGGAGTCCAAGAGAAAATAATTGTCCTTGCTGGATCAGGGTTGGTAGGATGGCCTACCCCCTCTCCAAATTCACTCAGTGCAACGCTAGCCAACCTTGGCAACTGTTAACTGACGTAACTGATTTGGCAGCTAGCGGCGGTTCAAGAAGATGCAGGGGCTGATTTACCGCGAGTTGGAGGAAGCACAAGCTAGCCTTCAACCTCCCAGCTTGATAGCATCATGTGATGCAGAGACTATGGGTGGGAATTGGCGGTGACTAAACTGGGGAGAAAAATTAAACTCCCTTTTGAAAAAGGAGCATGTAAAAATGAATTATGATTGTTTTTGGAACATAAACCCACCACTAACCCCACTTCTTTCAATGAAACCTCACAAAATGCACTGTTGATATTGCCTCGGTTTGTATTGTGCAGTGATGGTGACAGTAATTCAGCTTGGGCAAGTTTGTTTGCTGTAAAGTAGTTCATGCTTGTTGCCTGAGGAGATGCCAAGTGGAATGGCACTCAGAGCCCCTCTGTTTCTGCAGTAGGGGAACAGATGGACAAGATGATGCATGAAGCCACTGACTTACTGGTCACGTTAAGACATATTGTTTGGCATGTGACCATGCTCCCTTAACCAGCCTGCACCTAACTAACGGTAGCCATGCATAGACTAACATTGATGAGATGATTGTCAGATCTCTTTGCTGGCCTATCTCTGGCATTGTTGTGCTGTTTTGATTGTACATTTTAGTGGTTATGCACTGTTGTAATTTTGCCTTAGTTAGCACTACCTAAGGCTTTTTTTAGCTGTGAATACGGCAGTACAAATTGATTGTCAAGTGAAGTCTGTTCATTGCACAGGTGGCCGGAAATGGGATCGTATCCTCCATTTCGCAATGATTCACTTAATTATATAGCATCTTCTCCAGTAACATCTTATTTCATCATTATTGTCTGCTGTATAGACTCCCCTGGCTGCACTCACCAAGGTCATGCAGATATCGAAATTACAGCTGTACCATTTAAATGTCATGGTCTTTTGTCCAGAGACTCCATATCCTCCAGTACTGTGATTTGCATGTTACTTCAATTAAATTAGACTTGATAATTCATGGAAAATTGTGACGCACTGTCTCTCCCAGCTGTGATACCGCAGTAGATTTTCATAGATCAAGGCAAATTTGCACCCTTAATTCTACATCCAAATGGGTATTGAATGGTCCCCTGATGAACCAAATTGGATTTTTTCCCCGCTCCATCCTCACACCCTTGCTACGTCCTCGCTCCAAACGTTAATACTCTCTATCCAGTAGAGCAATGAGCTTGAATCTTTGCCATAATGATTTGGAGCCTCACTCCAGACCACTCCCCATATGACGGCAGGCATTTGCCTACTGTAATAAAACTGCAGACTGGAGCACGTCCAATTGTTCACAGATTTGCTTCTTCTTTAGAGTTCCAAGAGACATTTACAGAGTCTTTTTTTCCCTTCAATTCCCTTGAAAGCCCAGCATGTGCTTCAACCCACTTGCATATCAACTTGAATATGACAACCCATGTTTCTGTGAGTGGCTTGCATGCTTTCAGTTCAGCCTCAGCCCTTTTGCTGAGGTTTACCCAGTTTTACATAACCAGTCAGGAAATGGCTGACCAAGGCAGTTGGTTTGCCATTGTGTCAAAAGGCCAGTTGCGTTGACGCCTTTACACATGTAATTCTGCACTTGCTGTAGTGGAATAATGCGACCTAGCTGCTGTAGCCCAGTTACCATCATTTGCAGTGTAGAGTCAGCTGAGTTGGATAGATATGGCAAATTAGTGGGATAATACTCCTGAATTATTGATTTTAATGAGAACCAAATACTGGCGTGTTGCATTACACTGTGTTATGCTCTATTATGGCAATTGTATTTATGCTGTTATGTTGTCAGATACATTATCAGAGAGGCATGAACCAGCTGTAGTGCTGTTGAATTTGTACCCAATTCCAAACAGGTTTCAGAGAGCAAGAACAAACCATGAGCGTCTTAGAGTGCAAGTGTGTTAGAAAAAAATGACTACAGTAACAAAGTAGTTACTTTTTTGCTGATGTACAAAGGTTTTAAAGGATCTCCCAGTCAAAGGGATGAATGTTGTAAGAGCAGTGCAATGCTGTGTTCAGTGATGCTTTCCTTTTAGGTTTCAGTTCTGACTGTAAGCGTGATGACTACATTTAGTTAACATCCTCAGGGGCTAACACATTATAGATACTCGTAAGCTCTACCTACTCATAACTGTATGTGTGTGTGTGTGTATGTTGGGGGTGCTTATATTTCTCTCTTTGTGGGGTGTCCTGATAAGAATACCAGAAGTTTTGAAGAAGTAGGGACATTTTGTTTCAGCATTTTTGGAAAAACTAAAAGCAGAAATATTGACCTTTGGTTACTAAGGTTAAGATTAGGATTGCAGTATTACATCATTCAATGGAATGTCCTCATAAAATAGTAAAATGTGTGTGCATGTATTCTAGGGATGGGCAATATGTCAGAAATCTATGACAATATTTGAAGACAAATTCAATTTCAATTTCAATTTCAATTTTATTTATATAGCGCTTTTTACAACCAAGTTGTCACAAAGCAGCTTTACAGAGTCCAGCAGCTTTACAGAGTCCAGCACCGGCAGCTCGGCGATATAGTGATATAATTGATATCACTATATCTATTGTTTCCAAGGTTTTATAAGATATAAAAAGCCATGTTTAAAAGCACTGTCAAAAACCAAAATACTGTCTTTTGTTCTGATATAATTTACTTCAAAATGTGTTTTTTGTGCATTTTTAGGTCCTGACGATATAGAAACTCCAGTGAAAATGGGACAAACCTACAATGTCAAGGCCCTTTCTTTGTAAAGTGCTTTTAAGGGACTACACTGACAGAATTTCAGAAGTGATAACACACCTTAGCATAGCACACAGTGTGAAATTCTTTCTCTGCATTTAACCCATTCACCAAGTGAAGCAGTGGGCAGGGATCAGAGTGTGGGGACAGTACATTGCTCAAGGGTACCTCAGTGGTGCCACTAGCAGTGCTAGGATTCAAACCCACAACCCTCTGATCACAATGGCAACTCCCTAACCACCAGGCCACCAGCTGCCCCATTTATTTCATTAACAAACTTTACATAGCCATGACACGTTAATGTGATAACACAATTATTGAAAACATTTACTTATTTTTTAAAAACATTTCACATGATTTAACAGACCGTGTGATCTAGAGCCATTTACTATTGCAGAGACTGCCTATCAGGCCAATATCAGCAGAGAATGCTGGACTACATATCAGAGAAAATAAGGGAAAATAAGAATGAATCCAATCCAACCCTGTAACAACTCTGGCCTGAAATAGCACACACCCACACTGTGTGATGTCATGTGGTTGGCTGTGTATTTCTTGCTGTTGGGTAGTTTGAGTAGAACATGATAGACTTCTTCTAGACGCTCACCTTATATGAAGTGCTTAAAATAGCTCATTTTAAATCATAGGTTTGTTCTAGAAAAATAATCGGTCAGTGTCGGCCAATACTCAAGATTTCTGCCAGGACTGGGAACTAAAGGCTGGATTTTTGTGTGTGGTGCAGTGGAGTTATCTGCTATATGTGTTTGTTGAAAACCAGCAGTATTGACTATGTAGTATACTCGTAATAATGAAAATCTGCCATCCGTCAATAATATATCACATGTTGTGTGTTTTTTTTTTTTTTTTGAGGGGTCGAGGGGGTGTAGCTGGGGCGTAAAAAACCCTTTCTCATTACTGAGGTCAAGGTTAGACCTTGAGATATTTGTCAGAAAAATTCGGAAATACACACTGAATTGCTTCAGGAAAGCACAAATTAGTACAGCCAAATGGACATCCAGATCCAACTTAAGAGACTTAATTTTGATCAGGCAATTATTTTCTTATAACATAGTTTTTTATATTATTTATCCGTGATCTAATGACAGGGATTATTGTCGCTACATGGTACCCAGCACTCTCCTGCCAGGGTTTGTTCTGCAATTGGTTGGCCTCTGGCAGTTTCAGACTCAAAACTTTATGAAGTATTTTGGGTTGGGCTTGGACAGAATTTGGTCAGACAGAAAATTCTCAAGCTGTATTTATGATGGAGCAAAATTTCAGGCCCTATTACATCTGCATTCAAAGCTGGGGTCATCTCTTGAAAGTGCTTACATGTAGATGAGATTTGACACGCATGTATGACCCCATGTCCTAACAAGGCATGAAAACGTGTGCGTGTGTTCATTCTGTCTCCGTTCTGCCGTCCTCAGACTCCCACTGCAGACATTAATGAGGCTACAGCTCAGCATCACAACAGCAGTGTGCTGTTGCTGTTTGGAATGAAATCGTTGGGTCGCTCATGAACACTAGCTCGCTCCAGAAGGGGAGGGACCTTCTCCTCCCCTCTCTACTTTTCCTCTCCATCTCTCTCTCCCACCCTCTCCCTCCTTCTGTCTCTCTTCTCTCACTCTCTCTCTCTCTCTCTCTCTCTCTCTCTCTCTCCCTCTCTCTCTCTCTCTCTCTCTCCCCTCCCCCCCCTCTCTCACACTCCAGTCACTGATGCTTGGCTTCCAAAGGAACTGTAAGCTTCGAATCAAAACACTAGCGGACGCGATGCTGGCGCTTTGAAGGGAGGAGACGCCTCAGAGTGTGTGTGCGTGCTCGAGCGTGTGCGATCGCTCACACGTTCTGTCCGCCGTTGTACTGCTCACTCTCCACTCTCCGTCTCTCCCTCTCCCACATACTCTCTCTCTCTCTGGGCACCGGTAGTCGGGACAGGTGGCTTTCCTCTCCTTCTCTCCTTGTGTGTGCACGCTTTAGCTGAGGAGATGATCGGTGTAAACAGCGTCCAGGGCACCGGAAAGGTCCGCAGCATGCGGGCCAGCGGCTCGGTCAAGTATGGCAGGGAAGAGTCGGTCAGGCGGCAGCCCCAGCACCGCTCCAAGTCCCTTAAAATGTCCAATTCCTCCGAATTCTCCTCCGGACAGCCCAAGAAGGACAAGGTAAAAACGTGCTCGGTACGTGACCAGTTCACCCAGTTTTGCGCTTTTTGCTTGGGTTGCTGTTGTTTTGATTCTTTAACTGCTTTAACAGGGAATGGTTTTGGATTGTGACTTGCTGTCAATCACATGCTATATTTAAGCATACTACTTTGATCGATAGAGTAGAACGTACAATGTTTGCACTGCGCACAGGCTGGAACCTCTGTAAGCCACTTGTTAGTTGGAATGCTGCTCTCACACTCTCAGGCGTTACACCACATTCAGCCGTGTAATGCCTGCGGCACTCAGCCTGCTAATTTCACTTTGAACTAAATGCTGCATTTTCCTCAAGTGGGAAGCTTCCTTGGCTTGTTGGAGTGAATTTCGCCTCCTCAGTTGAAGATAACAGGGAGCAGCGAGGCTTTTCAGTGTGATGGATGGTTCTGTGATTCCCCTTACCCGTCTCTTTGAAGCAGGACGGATCATTTGTTAGCGAGCGATAGTCTGACTGCTTGCTTTTCTAACAGATTGATAAGTCACCTTGCCCCTAATATGCTCTCTCTGCCCTTCTCTTTCTTCTCTCTAACTCTGTCTCTCTCTCTCTCTCTCGCGCGCGCGCGCGCTTTCCCCCGCCCTTTCTTATCCATTTGTTTGATTTGATTAACACTGACACCGACAGAAGTAATCTCTGTAACTTCACATTCTCACCTGTTTCCCAGTGAGCCTCCTTCCCTCAGTACCACTCCCCCACTTGCCATCAGTGGGCAATTAAAGTTAATATGTCTGGTCCCTTTCACCTATAGTCCAGATACGGCTGCTTAAAATACACCTGATACGAAGCTTGTGTGTGTGTGTGTGTGTGTGTACAGATGCATGTGTGCCTACACATTAGTATTTTTGGTGTTGCCGTCTGAGGAACGACTTGCATATTGGAATGTATTGAGTCTGTGTAGTTTGCTAAGTAGTGACGTATGTATGAGTACAAACTATATATGATAAAAATTTAACAGTGGCAGTTTTAATTGGAATCTCTTTGCCTGCAATTTGTATCTGTAACAGACTATTTGGGCACTGTGAGGATACTGACAGTGGTGGTCTTATCTTTTTAAACCCTACACCCAGTGTCTTTTTTTATGTTGTATGTTTGTCTAAGCTCGTATCCTTGGGTGTATTTTCTGAAGGCTGTTTGCATTCAAAGGCTGTCGAGTGTCTCTGACAATTCATGATACTGAGTGCATCTTCTCTTCTTTGCTGCATTGCATTTTCTGGTGACTAGTATATATATATATATATATATATATATATTTCATTTCATAGTAGAGTGCTTTCTTTGTGCGTCACGCAGGATTTTCTTCCTCAGGCTAGGTTGCATCTGCCTTGTCTCTCAGTGCAAATGGTGACCAGAGGAGGGGGCTAAACATACAGTAGTGGACACCACATAAACACAGCTTTTAAGCTGAGATGCCGTGCTTATAAGTAATGTTATTTAATAATCAGGTTGTTTGGAAGTACTAGAAAGGAGCAGAAAAGTAACAAGTTGTATGAATGACCTTAAGGTTAATGTGCAGGTCATTTAGTCTTTTTGTCTTTTTTTTTTCATATTCCCACATGATAATGTGGAAATTACCTCTAGTAAGTGAGTGTTCAGGTCATGTCTGCTTTTACGGCTGTTGTTGGACGAGAGACGCTGAGTTCAATCACAGCTTGCATTTGGTGTGATTACAGTTTGAATTATTAGCAGCTTTTGGGCTCCTGTTTAATACAAGCATGATGTAAAGTGTTTTTTTAAAGCAGTTTAAAGTACAAGTCAGGGCTTTGTAATGCCAAGTTATGTGTAACGACCACAAGGCCTGACTTCATTAGACAGCACAGACTAGCATAAATGTTCTTTTCCTGGCCTTAAAAAAAATAGAAAAACTCATGTAGCTTTAGAACTAGACTGAATGGGACAATAGGACAATAAAATATTTTTCTGAATATGTAATGTGTATGGTCAGTGCTTCTAAAACTGCGAGCAACTGCATGCATCATAAAAATGCATGTCGGATAATTACACACCCTGTAAACAATAACCAGTGTGTAGTAACTGCATATGTTATCTTTATTAACATATGCAGAGTAACATGCATGGTAACAAGTAGCTGAATAGACTTCAGTGTTTTATTAATATTTTTAGGTCAGTTGTTTGACATTTTTTTCTCCCGTTTCCTTTTAAATAGTTTCTTGTCTCCAGCTCTCAGCTTCCTCACCTGAATGTCATTCAGCAGTCTAAACTAGATTAGTATAAACACATTAATGCCTGTTTGGCCTTTTCTGTTTATTTTAATCTTATTGCCATTTTAATTATGTTCCACGTACTTCTTCTGCTTCAGGTTCAAAGAAAAGGGGCGGCTTGTGAAATTAGGAGGCAATTTTAGAATCATTGTCTAAAAGGTTAACAAAAGACAAAGCTATTGGATACTAAATAAGGAAATAAATAAGAAAAACAAAAACTTTAAGTATTTAAACTATTCAAACCAGCCCTTAAAATGAGACATATGATGACCCATGACAGTGTCTTCAGGTACGTCATATTTTTTGCCTTATGGCCCATCTTTAGTGGTGAAAGGAACATTATGTAGTTGGCCTTTTGTAGGCCAGCCACAAGCCTCTGGCAGGTGATGTTATCCGAGGCAATCTACCTGTGGGCTTCTATGGAATATAGCGATAAAAGTTTCTGATATCTGGTGGAGTTCTGAAGGCTGCTACTATGAATTTATGACACTTTCTTTGAGATACAGGCTGGAAACTAGGTGTCAGTCTGTACCCCCATGTTGCATTTTATACATTCATACAGGACCTCAAAAATGGCAGCTCTGAGGCTTTTTAAATGCGCCACAAATGGAAAGCATACCTGGTCATGTTTAGAGGGCAAGGCTGTTATGCAGCTGTCTTATCAGAGAGTGGCCACATGTGACCTGAATCTTCAATCAAATTGAACTGCTCAAAGGCAAGTTTAAAAGTAGAGTTCCAACATTTCAACGTTTAAAACCTCTTTGCATTTGAATTTAGAAGACAAATGCTTTTGTGCTAATTATTTTAAAGCTCCCTTGTTATTTATGTGACATTTTGTATGGTCTCCCAAGTGAAGTAACGCAGAAGTGAAATAACAAGGTTATATACAAGCAGGTAGTGACTTTTTTTTTTACATGATTTACTAGCTTCATAAAACGTACAGCCAAGAAGTTCACTTTGTGTTCGAGCCTGCATTAATTGGCCTAAGCAGTAATCAAGATTGTGTTAACATTGACGACTGATAGAGAATACTGAGATCTTAGCATATTAGCATATCATTACTTAACATGCTACAACTTCCAACTGCAGTCTCCCAAAGTATGAAATGGTAATCTCTGAGGTATTCTGTGTGAAATTATTTGGCTCCGCTTCAAGTCCAAACACACCAAATAGATAAACTAAACCTGTGTGTAGTCTGGCTGTGGAGCATTGGCTTAAAGCGGTAATTTGGCCACAAATTATGGTAATTAGTTTAAGTGCTTCAGAACAGAAACTTCTATCTAAATCTTCATCTACTGAAGAAATACCTGGATTACACTTCAAAGGTCACCGTAGATCATTTGTTTCAAAATCCCTATAACCGTATATCTCAGTTTATTTATCTTCAGCTCAAGAAAAACGTCCCCACACACACTATAGTGAGGTCAAAGCCTTTAAGGCTTCTTTCTGTCATTGCAGAATGAAGAACTGATGTGCAGGAGGCATTTTACAATCATGATTCAAAAGAAAGTAGGTGGGGGAAGCTGTGAGACGAACACACTTCACGGCTGCGGTGTTTGACCAGTAACTGTTGATGGCAGGGGCACGAAACATATGCACCGTCATACCACACCACAGCAGTCGAATCATCTTGTTTTTCAGAAGCAATTGTTCAAACGGTTGAATCAAAGCGTTATGTGGTATTTGCCCTCTGTTGAATCATAAAACACTGCATATCTTAAAGTGAGGGAATGGGAAAGATCAAGCTGCAAAACTGGATAGTAAATGAATAAAGGCTGTGTGGATTGTCATACTGATCTCTTTCATTTTTTTCTTTGCAGGCATTGTACAACTCCATCAAGAACGAGAAGCTGGAATGGGCAATGTATGTACTTTTGTTTTTCATCAATAACTACCCTTCATGCATTTTAATTATTCACATCTACATCCCTGTGGATAGTCTGTGAATTTAATGGATTGACCTACAGTTTTATGCTCCCCTGGTCAAATTACATGTTGTGCTGGGTTAACACACCATCTATTAAATGAGAGAACATGATGAAATATGGCATATTTCTACAAATTTCAGTTTTTGGGGGTTTCTTTGCTAAATTTTACACATTGTAACATAAAAAAGAAACCAGTTTTTTCATGATTAGTTTTCTCTCAATATGTGTAATTTGGCAGATACACAACATTTCTACACTAACATTTACAGAAGTGTGGTACTGGTCTCTAATACTGGTAGAAGGTGTATTAACTTATTTTCTCTTAGACCATCAGCAAAACATGCAATTTTACAGACACTTAAATCTGTATATGTGACCTATTTATACATTTAAACACAGATTTTTGTTCCATTTGTGCTGCAGCATGTGTCATTCTGGCTTTCTTTAGTTTTTTTAGTCATCCATTATTTTGTGACAGTGGAGTTAAATGTGTTAATGAACTTGCACATTTCTAGCGAAGCTGAAAGTGGTTTAATGATACAGAGACATCGAGTGCAGTTATGTACTAATGAAATTGAGTCTGTGTGGTTTTTCCACAGAATTAGATTGTATTTGTGGTGGTATCTGACAGAGGGAGGGTGTGATCGAAGAAAATGTTGTTATGGATGAGAGATTGTAGAACATTTTGTTGTGGAAGCGGTGGTTGAAGCAAAATTTGGGTCAGGGTGGTGGGAGCGCAAAGAAAATTTTGTTGAGGGAAAGTGATTGAAACTTTTTTCAGGGGCCAATTGAGTTGCCACTAACGGCCTTGTACACCACGCCAACCTTGACAATCGAGTTGTATTCTTATGTTGTCGACCGAAGGGGTCAGTGTTTATATTGTGGCGGTCAGTGCTGGTGGTGTGGCGGGCCGCCGCAATTAAAGGAACATATGGAAGACACTGCTGCGTTAGTAAAAATCTTTCTCAGCTGTTCATAGTGTAGTGAAGCGCAGTGTAATAAATAATCCTAGCTTATTCCAGACAAGTTTATTTTTATTTCTGTGCGTGGTTTTTTATTCTAGCATTAGAATAACTATGAGGGACCTGTTGCATTATGTAATATTTTCTCCATCCACTTTATTTTGGAGTCCAGTCTTGATTTGATTTACTGCTGTGACCTAGAACGAGTATATATTAAACTTGGCCCCAGCGAAAGGCTATTCCAGGCCGGCGATGTCAGAATATAAACGAGGGCGACAAACTCGCACGAACACACAAGTGTTTGTTTGTGTGCGTGCGTGTGTTATGTATGTGCGTGTGTGAAATTGCACTAGCATGTATGTTCTGAGGCAAATGATTGGATTGGTGGCAGTTGAGACAAGAGCCGCAATTAGCATCAGAAAAACATCACATTAGAATGACAATCTGTCTTCCTGATAACAATGATAAAGAGTGAGGCTGTCCCATTGTGCCTTAGGTAATCTACCAAATTACAGCTTGCAAACGCCAACTCCGCCACATGCACGGAAAGCCAGTTGTGATTTAAAGAGACTCTCTCGCTGTGTGTCATCACCGATATGTTTGTACCATGACAGAGATTTACATTTCTCTGAGGTTATTTACCTCTTTTGTAACCTTAGTGGCTTTTATGCCCGGTCTTTTTTTGTGCAGAAATTGCACGTAGATGATTTTAATACAACATAAAAACTTTAAACTGTTTAACCCAGTTAATATGAAATATTTTTAAACACAGTACACCTACCTGATCATATTTGCACACAGATTAGCAATCTTTCTTAATTTCTTAATTCACAATTAGGGCTACAGGTGTCAGATATTTTCATTTTTGAATATTCTATCAAATACTATCTTAAATATTCAAATATTCTATAATCTGAAGAACAACTCAAGAAGTGTTTCATTTATATGATTTAATAAAAGAAAGTCAGCGGTATGAAGTAGCTATATACATAATCTGACATATCTAAACCTAAATTATTTATTAAAAAAAAAAAACTTTTTTACCTTTAATGTACGTTTCCCTTTCATTCATTCTTCATGACAACCTGAACACCTTTAAAAGCAACGATTACACCGATAAACAGATGATGCAGAATGGTACGTGTAGTTGTTGCACATCAATATACATTTTCAGGAAAGCTAAAAAAAAAATGTTAATTTTTTTTTTTATATATACAAGACTACAGTGACTGGAGAAAGCTTAATTAACACAAATCAACACAAAAATTAAAATGTCATTTGAAAGGCCCTGTATCATGAAAAACTGATTTTTTCCCTCATTTTTTAAAAATAAATGTATTGCACTATAATTTTAAACTAAAGTTTCAAAACCTCCACACACTACGTAGTCCATACAGCCTATATATGGAAATTTAGCTGCAAAAAACCTGTTTTCATGATGTCTGATGAACCAAAAATCAATTGATTTACATAAATCTGCCTATCCAACAGTACCTTAGTTCAGCCCCGCCCATTCACACTAAAGTTATAAGGAGAGTTTCAGCCCTGACTGCTTTCTGAGCCATTCAGAACCGAGGTTTTCTATATACATTAGTCTTAAAGGCACGGTAACATAAGCAGTCTGTTATATTCTAAATGATAAAGACAGGTTGGTCATGTTTAAAGAAATTATCACTGTTTTTGATACATGAACCAACACAGATGTCATAAGTGGACCTGTAAGAGTTGGGCCTGCATTTCCGCACCAATTTATGTCACTATGTCTGATACTGATCAATATTTTTAAAGCAAAATATCAGTTCACAGGGCGTATTGTCTCATGACCCCTACATTAAAAAGAAACAATATTAAATACATGTTGTATCAGCCCTAATATAAACAGATGCTAGCTTACATGTTTGGTCAGGAAGCTGGCAGGCAGGGTATCTTGTATCTTTCCCGTGGTGTGTCACATTGTAGTTAAGTCTTCCAGTGCGTATTAAACAGCACTTGAAGGTAATGCCTGTTCTCTGACATACTGTTACTTTTTATACATAATTGTTTGTGCGATCACCTTTAATTAGAGAGTGGAGGATGTTGCATAAGCTGTTTTCGTCAAGCCGAGCTAGAGAATGCCCTGCGACATCTGTGAAGTCTGTGGTGCTGAAGTTGTGTTCACAATCCAAATCAAATATCTTTCTTTAAATTTGATTAGAAAAAGATTAAAGCTTGATTGTTATTTGTTGGGATCACTGTTCCGGGGGTGGAGACTCTGCGCATAACTCACAGTGGGCATGTTGTAATGAAGTGAAGTATTTTGTCTTAGTAACTGCTTATTCAGTGTTTTGTTGAAGGCTGATTGCCCAGAGTTCGACAGTGCGAGCATTGAGTGAATGACCTCACTCTAGCTTCTCCGACCTCCTGTTGACCCCATCTTGACTGTGGCTTCTGGTGGACGTGCTTTAGGAGACAGCTGCTAATGTTTTAATAAGAATGTGCGTGTGTGCAGTGTGCCCCCCACCTACTGTGTGTATCAAGACTGGGACACAAACGACAGAAGGCAGCATTTTTCACTGCCACACAATGCACCAACCTGATCTCAACAAGGTCATCCTTCCTTAATTCCCTAACTCATTTAGAGGGCTGCCGCTATTGAATATTCAATCAAATACACACTCAAATATTCCATTAACACAAGTTCAAGATCTATCTATCTATCTATATATATATATATATATATACGCTTGACCGTTACACCAACAGGGACTTTAATGACATTGCATTCAAACACAGAGACTTTAAAATAGAGTTGGTCCCCCATTTACAGCTATAACAGCTTCCACTCTTCTTGGAAGGCTTTCCACAAGATTTTGGAGTTTCTGTGGGAATTTGTGCGCATTC
>JBBPCZ010000037.1:4433362-4467603 GCA_037974445.1 Brycinus macrolepidotus
TGCACTGGAGCACAGTCATGCTGGAATAGAAAAGGTTCTTCCCCAAACTGTGTCCACAAAGTTGGAAGCATGGCGTTATCCAGAATGTCTTGGTATGCGGAAGCATTAAAATTGCTCTTCACTGGAAGTAAGGGTCCTAGTCCAAAGCCTGAAAAACAGGTGTGTGCCAATACTTTTGTCCATATAGTGTATATACATTTTAATCCTGTTAATGTAACAGGATTTTAATTTTGGACCATTTGTATTGATCCATTTATCATGAAATGTTCACACAATGTAAAGGTTAGCTGGCATTTTCAAATGTCACAAAAAACATGAACAAGACTAGATAAGCAATTATTGCTGGAGCATTATTGACTGTTTGGCATTTGGCATGCAAATGAATATACTGAATATAAGAAACCCTTGCATTATGTGAAGGGTGGTCTGCAGTATATAAAAACCTGACTTGTGAATTTAGTTGATGATAATTCAATATTAAATGTGTTTCTTAATTCTGACATGCTGTGTCTACTGCCATAAAATAGATTTGCTCGGTTGTACATTTACATTGATTTTAGGGCTGTTATTAGTATAAAAATAGTCTCTATCAGACTCTAAGATGATTCTGCGTACAAATACACACTCACAAATGTCTACAGTTCTCCAGAATCAAGTCATAATTTTTAATTTTCTCTTGTAAGTGTAAAAGTATGAGCACAAACCAGCAAACTTATTGTCCAGCAGTTAGCTTTAGGCAAATAATGTCAGCATTATACTGGCAAACTCTTTCAAAGGGATCATTCAAGAATAGCAATTGAAATATCAAAATATAATTCCAGTTTACATTCGGGCACACTTAGTGACCATGTATTAGCAGCTAATGATTTTATTCTCACCTGGAAGAGTGAAAATGGCTAAATAAAACTTCTTGTACAGCAAGATGAGAATTTCCAATTGAAGTCAGGAAACTCAAGCTCAAGCGAACATATAGTGCTCACCCCTGTATTACTGTGTATGTGTTCTTAGGAAGAGGCTTTTGTTTCTTTTGTAAACATGATGTGTTGTAGTGAATGTGTTTTCCCATTTGTTTTGTTGTTTGAATTTAAGCACTGTACTGCGGGATATCAACCTCACTTCACCGAATGAAGTGTAAAGCTCTATGGGTTGCTGACATTTGTGCATTCGTGTTTTAACAATGGGTGTCAGTCAGTCAGTGAATCAGGAAGAAAAAGTCTCGTAGGCTGGGAAGAAAACTCTGGTAGGCTGGCCTGTTGGCCGGCGCAGCACAGAATGTTGTAAGGTTTGACTATGAAGGAGATGATATGAACATTCTTCAACGGCACATAGCCTGGTTAAATCAAAATAAAGAGGTTTAAACTTAAAACATATAGGTGACCTTTTTGACCATCATCTTGCATCAAGGTTTGTGGAACAAAGCTGGACTGTTTTACATATTGATCCAGTTTAATGACATCTGCTAGCGCTATTCTGGGAATGTGAAGTGCCGTACTCTGTTTAAGGTGGTTAGGATGTTCTAAAGATGCTTATTTCCAGAGCCTACACTAAGCCTGGTAATATCGCTCCCAACACCATGTACAAACTGCCTAGCTCAGATTGGAGATCAATAATACACCATTATTTGGATGATTTGGCATTTTCAATGAACTTAATGGTCAAATTTGTACATTTTAATGGAATATTTACTGCCGCTCTACTCTCAAGTTTGCCTGGCGCTTCAGCCTGTGCCGTACTTTTCTTCTTTCTCTCTCACGGTTAACATGTGTTAACATCATACGGTCAGCATATGAAAGAGGCGGCTAATTCCCCAGCAGGCAACAGGAATGTAGGTGTAAGAGGGGCACTGATGGTACTGCTGGTCGCTGTTACTCACTGTCCTCGAGCTTTTTGGCCCCATTCTTCACTCCCCAGGCGGAGCCATCCTCTGGCATAGCAATGACGGCCTCTCGAGGACGGAGAACAGGTGCTAGTCCCATCCAATTACTGCAATTTATTACCCTGTTCCCTTTGTAGGTTGATCAAATAACTCATCTCCGTAAATATTGCTCACTTTCTGCTGCTGTAGAAATTCGTGAATGCTCGATGAGATGAGTTATGGCTGAATTGGGCCATATGGTCACGCAGCACTGGCAAAACTCGCAGACGCAGCACATCTTCAGAGTAATTGAAGCCACTGCATGTGTCTGCTTTGGTTTTGGCAGTCTTATTTTACCATGTTTGACATGTCTTTTATGATTTATTCCATAAAGTCTGTGTAGAACGCTTGCTGAATAAAATTTAGTGCCTTCTGCTGATTTTTACACTGCACAGTAGTGAAGAAGGACAGGGGACATCTGAGTATAATTGCAGATTTTTGAAGCAGTGTGAAGGATAGACACCTTCAGTTTCCATATACACACAGCCGTCCCCTCTCGTTCTGCCATCTGAGAGACATGTAATTTACATGTTCTTAATTGTATAATCTGAAATAAAACTTACTGCAGTCATGGCAGACACGCATGAGTAACATCAAAAGCCTTGCTGAGGTACTTTTCTCATGGAGACAAAAAAACAGCTATTATTTCTGCTATTTAATTATTTCTTCTGCTTAAATAACATGAACATGAAAAACATAAAATGTATACGGACCTTTAGCATGAAGAACATACTAATGGTTTGTATGCTACTTTTACCATAACAGTGATTTGTATTGAAGTTCAACAGTTGTTACTGTAGCTGTATTGCTATTATAAAGGAGAGCAGTTTGTTAGTGTGAGCTCCTGTCTCTTCATTATATAAAACAAAACAAGCCTTTATCTGAGATGTTTAGCTGATTCCAGTAAATTACAATACATTAGTCAATCCCTAAATCACAGGAGCAGACCATAAAAATAATGTCCAAGATTAGCAAGAAAGGCATCTTTACCTCTTCAGATGACACAGAGGGATAGTCGGCCATTTGAAGAGGGTGCATGTGGTTGTGGACACACACTCAGGAGATACCTGTATTGATTGTGAGAATGCTGGGCGGAGGGAAATGGTGAGAACTAAATGACTGGGCAGTTTTTCATGAGGCAGATGGCCTACCACAGAGCAGCCCACATGGGCACCATGTTCATCATCCTTCAAATACTTATTTGAGATATTGAGGTTTCATTAAATCCTACAAATGGAACGGCAACACTCAGCATGACAGTTGTATTATGGGAGGTCTTGCCCTTCAGCAAAAGGAGCCAGTCGGCTTGTTATAGCCCGGAAAAAAAAAGCTTCCTTGTTCTGGAGATATGGGCAAGCATGGTAACAGCAGCAACCAGAGGCAGCCTGTTTTCTTCGTTAAATGAGCTGCAAACCAAAAAGTATTTCAAAGCCAGTGGTTTCAAATATTCTTTTGAAATGTTAGCTGGGCTATCAGTTTTGGGCTTAAATACACCGATCAGTCATAACATTAAAACCACCTGCCTAATATTATGTAGGTCCCCTTCATGCCACCAAAACAGCTCTGACCCATCAAGGATTAGACTCCACAAGAACCTTTAAGTCATGCAACTTGCAAGGCGGGGCCTCCGTGGACTAGTTTCCACAGATACTTGATTGGATTGACCAAATCAACACCTTAAACTCTTTTTCCTCAAACCATTCCTGAACAATTTTTGCAGTGTGCAGGGCAGATTATTCTGCTGAAAAAGGCCACTGCTATTAGGGAATAATCCTTCCACGAAGGGGGATACTTGGGCCGCATTTTTAGGTAGGTGGTACATGTCAAAGTAACATCCACATGAATCCCTAGGACCCAAGATTTCCCAGCAGAACACTGCCCAGAGAATCAAGCTGCTTCCGTCCGCTGGCCTTCTTCTAGTGCATGCTGGTGCCGTCTGTTTCACACGCATCTGGCTGTCTACATGATGTAAAAGAAAATGTGATTCTTCCGACCAGGCCACCTTCTTCTATTGGTCTGTGCCCCTTGTAGATGCTTTCAGTGGTGAATAGGGGTTGGCATGGGCACTCTGACCAGTGTGCAGCTATGAACCCCATTTGCAGCAAGCTGTGATGCAATGTGTGCTCAGTCATAGCCATAATGAACTTTTTCAGCAGTTCATGCTACAGAAACAAATAGCCGTCACTCCACACGCTTGTCATTGAGCGTTGATCATCCATGACCCTGTTGCCAGTTAACCAGTCCTTTGACCACTTATGGTACATACTAACCACTGCATACCAGGAAGACTTCTCAAGACAGTTACGGAGATGCTTGCTTATTGTTCCTGCTTCCAGCACGACAACTTCAGGAGTTGACTGTTCTCTTGCTGCCTAAAATATCCTACCTCTTGGCTTCACCTGTCAGTGGTTTCGACCTGAGGAGGATGGGTTCCCCTGTTGAGTCTTGGTTCCTCCCGAGGTTTCTTCCTCCAGCTGAGGGAGTTTTTCCTCGCCTCTGTCGCCTTTGGCTCACTCACTAGGGGCTCGGACCTGTATTCTGTAAAGCTGCTTTGTGACAACTTGGTTGAAAAAAGCGCTATATAAATAAAATTGAATTGAATTGAGTTTTAATGTTGTGGCTGATTGGTGTTTCTTTCCTCCTTTAAGAACCTTTTTTCTTAAACATAATTATGCACCACCTTTACTGTGTAAATAGCAGCTCACTGCATGGCTGCCACACCCGCGTTGTTTTTCTGTCAAAGCTTACCTGATTACATTGGGCAAATCATATTTCTGTCCTCAGAATCTCTGGAGGGGCAGCACACAGGTCTCAGAAGGGAAAAATTGGCAGAGAAAGAGATAATCAGCAGTGTTTTTAGAGCATTTGGCGCTCAGATTTTGGGCTCAGTTTTGTGTCCATGCTTCATCTTTTGTTGCTATGCCCAGCACTGTAGTATGACAGGAGGGCATGAGCAAAACATTTTGCAATATGGGCATGAGGAGAACAATCAACTGGCCAGAATTCAGCCACAGATTAAACTGGGTGTGTAGAAAAATGAAGATAATCTCCTTCATGCACTTCACATCTAACCAAGGCTGTACCATTTGGGCCATATTTTTATGTATTGCCAAATGATTGCATTTATTATTTAAATAACAGTATATTAAATGTTTGCCCTGTGATAGGCGCCAGCACCCCCATGACCCAGGATAAGGATAAGCGGCTTGGATAATGAATGAATGAATATTAAATCATGTAAAATCATTTACAAAACTACATTTTTAAAAATAGTTAAATGTAGTTAACTCCACAGTCCATGAAGGAATAAACAGTCCATAATAAAATGGGCTGTCGCTGTTTTGTGTTGTCATGAAAACCATGGCATTTGTGTATATTAGCCCTGTTCATTCACACTGAAGTTGTAAGGATTATTTCAGTCTAGACTACACAGGTGATTAGAACAGAGGTCTTTTACATACATTATTCTGAAAAGCACAGTAAGCATGTTTAAATCTATGGAATAAAAAGAGGTTAAAAGAAGACATTGGCCTTTTTTAAATACACAATAGTGAATAACTGTTGTGACCTAATTAAAGACCTGAAATATTATTCAATAATTATTTACAATTGATGAAATACGTTAGAATACCTTGATTTGTTTAAATACAGCACTGTGAGGTTGGCCTGGATGCTCACAGAACACAGTAAAATGGTTTGTGACTGGTTTGTAGGTTCATTTTTATCATAAAAGCAGGCGAAAATACCATTTACTTAAAGGACAGGATGTTAGGAGGTTAAAAAATCATGTCACACCCAGATAATGTTAGCTAAAGGCTGAGCACAGTCATCCTCCCCCTTATCATTTCACAACTTGTTCGGAAACACCAATGAGAAATCATAGCCTAAAAATGCTCTTCAGGCCAACCCTATAAAAGATTTTGCATGAATAACATTCATATCATAATAACACAAGCCCCAAATTTACTGTACTTTTAAGTAATGATTTTATAGAGGCAAACATGGGAACTGAGTGTCCATGAAATTGTTCCTTAAGCACCATCATTTCTTAGCATGCTTCTGTGTAACTGTCCAATAGGAAATTGCATTTATGCAGCCATTAATATTCTAAACAAGCAGAGCGTTTGGCCCTGTTGGTGGTGCCAGAGGAAAAAAACGAACCTCTACTAGACTATTAAGAGTGCAGAGTATCAATTAGTATGTACCTCTAAATAAATAAATAAATAAATAAATAAATGAACAAGCACTGCTCTGAGACTTTAGTAATGCTTTAAACACCATTATGCTTTGTCTCATGCTGGGTTCCAAAAGTGAAAGTAGCAAAACTAAATAAGCCATGTCTTTGTTTAAGAGAGAGAGACAGAGAGGTAATGGAGGCCCTTTCCCTTTGTTTTTCAGTGACGGGGACGAGTTGAAGAAATCACTGTCTGAACTTGCGGACAACAAGACGGACAATGCCCACGCAAAGATCAGCAGGATCAGCAGTGGCAGCAACCCTTTCTTGGACATCGCCCATGACCCCAACGCTGCTGTGCACAAAACAGGCTTCCTGGCCCGCAAAATCCATGCTGACATGGACGGGAAGAAAAGTAAGACATGTAATCGAATTTGTGAGCCCGAGCATTGCAGTTGATACTTTTTTCCAGCCAATATTTTTTGTTATGTTCCATGTCTCTCAGATGTTCCTCCTTTATTGAGTTTGTGTTTGAATGTGTATGTGCATTAGGGTGTCGCATATCCTTCAAAACAATATTGATTCCATAAAACTGTTACTGTCCAAACATAGTAGAATTCTGTTAGTACTAGTCAACAGATACTCTTCGCCTGCTCCTCTTGCATAAATATAACATTCAGCTGAATCCAGCCAACTGAAGCTTCATTTTAGGAGTGAAGACAAAAAGGGAAAGGTCATTAAAAGAATTGCAGTGTAATATGTGCTGGCACCAAAAGCAAGTTGAATGCAGGACCGCTAATGACCAGACATGAATGGATGGGATTTGGCGTCAGTATCTCGTTTTTCACGTCTGCTTATCTCTCCTGTCTAATGAGTCTCACCCTACGCATAAGGAGTGAAAAAAAAAGTTGCTGACTTGTTAGTGGTCTGCTTATTTCTGCTAAAAAGGCAGAGAATTAAAGCCCAGCTTTGAAGTTTGTGGCCATGGCATTTGTGTACACAAAGAAAGCAATTTCCTTTTCCCTATATGATACCAGGACAGTGCATTGAGTGATGTAGCCTAAAATTAAATGTGGTATCATAGGAAAGGTCACAAATGTCTTGCAAATGCTTCGTTTGAGATTCTGACAGGTGGCTTCTTCTCCTTAAAGCGAAAAATCAAAATGCAGCAGAATCAAGAAATATTTGGTGTGTGAAGTTTGCTTACTGGAGCTATGAGGATATGACCACCTTATGACCACTGGGAACATCTTGGTACACTGCATGCCTAAATCATCACACACATCCCAAACACTGCTTTGCCATTAACTACACTTGCTGTTTTATTTTCAAAACTGTGTGATGTGTGGTTTATGAAAATGGACAGAAGTCCAGATAGCTGAAAACACTGGTAGCAGTCTTAATGCATGAATTTTGAAATTTACTTGAATTTTACAGTTTTTACAGATGACAGTATGTGAAAATGCATTTGAAACCACATAGGAGGGGTGGTACACCGGTGCCATAATCATTACAGGTGTGATTGCGCGCCATGATATGTATTACACTATACTCTTAACACCTTGAGAAGTCAACAGCCTATTTATAAAACATTAAGCATTCCATTTTTTCAACGCTTTAGTAGTAGTCTGAATTCTTGTCCTTATGTAGTGTATATAATCAGTTTATCTGTATTGTGTGAATGCAGACACTCTGACATTGGATATATTCAGAGAGTTACTCCTTTTATTAGATACTGACAGGGAGAAGAAAAACAAATTCTCCACATTAATCCTCAGTTCTTGTGTTGTTTTAGTGACCATCTCAGAAAAGGTTACACAATCCCCAGCAACAGCTGAAGCATAATTACCTCCTCCTCCTTATTCACTAAAGTCACCCTGAATAACATCATTTATACGTTTTAGTAGCTTTGTGATGTTTTCATTCGTGTGTTTTTGTGTTCGCTTATACAATTTGGCTGAGAACTACCATGTGACAAAAGTGTACTTCTTTTGTTACAGCAGAAATGGTTATTTTAGTTTTGTTGTAGCACATATAAGTTAACATCAAGATCTTTAGGCTTTTTGCTGTTGATGCTTTCCGATGTCAAGTGAAAATGACACATTCCATGTACTTAATATATTATCAGAATGTTTTTATTTATATAAAGAGACAGGACACGCTATTCCTCCAAAAACTGCTTGTTTAGAATATTAATGGCTGGATAAATGCAATTTCCTTTTGGACAGTTGTATAGAAGCATGCTAAGAAGTGATGGTGCTTAAGGAACAATTTCATGGACACTAAGTTTCCTCAGTTTCTCATTACTTTGTACAGTAAATGTTGTGTTTGTGTTATTATGACCCGAATATTATTCAGATGCAAGATCTTTCATAGGGTTGGCCTGAAGAGCATTTTTAGGCTATGAATTTTCCTTGGTGTTTCCGAACAAGTTGTGAAACCATAAGGGGGAGGCTGGCTGTGCTCAGCCTGTAACTAACATTACCTGAGTATCACATGATTTTTTAACCTCCTAATATCCTGTCCTTCCAGTAAATGATCCAAAAAGTAAAAATATCATGATGATAGTTTTAGGTCATATCACCCACCCCTACTACGTAAGTAGGTTTGAGATTGATAAAGAGCTTGAGGCAGTTTGAGATAAATATGTGATGATTTAGGTGGGGTTTACACTGTATGTTTCTGAGAGCATACAAAAGTGTTGAGTACCACACTGTTTTTTTGAGAGGTGTTTGGTTTGGGTTTTTTTTGTTTGTTTGTTTGTTTGTTTTTTGTGGGGTTGTGTCACACCTCTGCATTTTTAAGGCTGCATTTGGATAAATACAAATTACAGAACAAAACAAAAAATAAACCTTTCCTGAAAGCCGCACACTGAGAAGATTGAGCTAACAAGGACATTTTTTTCATTTTTCAAATGTTCAGGCAAAAACTTTAACTGCTGCCTTTAACCACCTGTGGTGCTGTTATCAACAAGCCAAAGTTAAAAAATGCTGCTTTCGTTTGTCACCAATGTAAGACCTGTGCTCACTAAGCCCTCCTCCAGTACAGTCCCTTGCATCTAGATTGCACATAGATGGCAAACCTCCAAGCACAAAACATCTCTCTCCCATTAACAACAACAGAAAAAGGCGCCAAAGTCCACAAAAACCACATCCAGTGTGAGCCCCCTCCTAGGCAGTTTTATGCAGTTTACATAATGCTAATTGATCATAAGCTTCCACCACTTGTTGGTTTTATGCTGATCTATTGCTGTAATTTGCCAGAACCTACTGGCAGGGTTTAAACAGAAAAACGCTCGTCTCGCACTATTGCAGGTCTCTAGGATCCTGAATAATTAAATGTTTGTCGACCATCTTAAGACAAGAGGGCTGATCCTGAAGCAGCCTTAATTTTCAGAGCATATATTTTCTACCGTTGCTTAGGACAAGGTCAGAAACTGATCTTGGATCAGCAGCAGTCTCTCCATCCATACATATCCAAAGTGGACGGAAGAGGTGGCGATTAGCGAGACGAGTTTGTGGCGCCAGCCCAGGTACAGGCATGCCTACCAGTCTCAGACCATGCCTCTAATACTTTCAGTGCCAGTGAGGTTAACACCACCCATGGGGCCCATGGACCTTTATTATAGTGGAGTTAAAAACAGCAGGGCTTATGTGTGCCATTGCTGCATTCTGATCCGACAAGTCATATGATGCAAGAATGCGGGCCAGTGTCCTCACCAGAAACTCCTCTGCGAACTGAGGAACAGGGGAAGTTGAGTTTTCTGAGGGACAAACGAGAGCAGAACGGTTTGGATGACTCCCAAAAGCCCCTAAAATGTGCTTATAAATGTGATCTATTAAGGCACTTACCGCAAGACAGATTTAAGGTTAATGCACATAAATGTCTGAATGTACTACTAAATGGTAGGACTGTGTCAATTACTTGGCTACTTGATGTAAAAACTATTTAGAAAGTCTTGGCCCGAACCAAAATTTAGGACACTACACTTCAATAAACCTGAACCCAAGGCTGACAGTTAATAAAAAATCTTAACAAATTCAAAGCAAATAACAGTTTACATAAACTTGAACTGAAAATGTATTACAGAATGTAGGTTACAGTATGTGCCATAAAATCAAACAAGCTCCACATCACATGGCTACAGATGGCAGGGGCTCTCATGGAGAAGTTCTTGGGCTTTCACCCCAATCTTAGTACTTTGAATGAACAGTGATTAAAAATCGCTTTTTTAATGTCCCTCATAGAAACTGTGAAAAGGTTCCACACATCTGATATTTTGGCTGACAGTTTCCAGCGTTTTGTGTTTTGAATAACCTTTGAAATTGTTTGTAAAATGTAAAATTTCGATACCTTGTAGGCCTAATTACTCTTTTTTTTGCCTTGTCCTCCGAAAATGTTGTCATTTTGTGGCCAAATGTCATACACTGCTAAAATATGCACATAAATATTTCTCTATGAATTCTCTATGAAAACATTATCTATGAATTAACAAAGATTAGTCGGCAATTTGTAATGCATATTAAATCTACTGCGCTCATGTGTGAAACAAAGCCTGATGAACACACATTTATATGCATTATATATGTATATATAATATACATATACCATCAGAAACCTGGTTTGACTCAATCAGTACTTGTTGGCAAGGTGCATTACAGACACTTTAATTTTTTTTCGCATCCTTCTGTATACACATGTCCATATATATGTATGTATGAACTGAAAAGTCTTGATGTGTAAATACTTCTGTCTTGTCCGTTCTAGCACCGAGAGGAAAGCGAGGCTGGAAGACCTTTTATGCTGTTCTGAAAGGCATGATCCTCTATTTACAAAAGGTACCATTTCTATTTCCTTTCCTGATACAATGTTTAAACTACATCACATCAGTGCTAAAGAAAGCTAGTAGATGGAGATGGGGAAGATGGCCATATTTATCGTTATCATGATGTTGCAGTATGTGACAGTACTTTTTTGAGCATATCGTGGGTATCATTGAGACTTAAAGAGCAAAGAGCTACTGCATTAATAGAAAGCATTTTTTTTTTTTTTTTTTTTTTTTTTTTTTTAGTTATTGATAGTATTTTTTAAAACATACCACTGGTTCTTTTTAGTCCATTGTTACTTGTCAGATGTGAGAAAAATTGTGACATATCGTGTGTTGTGAAAATTTCATTAGTATGATATTATAGTAGGTTCCATTTTTCATTCATTTGTTTGCATTAATTTTGCATGTAATTGATCTTCTAATTTGTGTTTTTTGTAAGTTGCATCGACCTTCTCCATAAAAGATTAATGTAGCCGACATTCAGCGTTTTGACTGAGGTTGCGATGCAGAGAGATGATTATCAGTCATTCTTTGCGAGCTGGTCTCAGTTGTTCACTGCTCGCACAGTGCTGTGTAACTGCTGTTAAATATGGGCCCCTGCAGTGCTTACTACTCTGTTCATTTGCATGCCCATCAACATGTGGAACGTTCAACATGTTTTATTTTGAATTATTAATGTTTTCAGAGCAATAGACGTTGATGCTTGCTTTCCATTATAAATTTAATATCCTCATTAACAATAACAAGGCTCAGTTTTCCTCTGCAGAAACATTTACCACAAACCGAGAGCAGTCATTCACATGTTCTTGTGAAAAAGATGAACAAAGCATGAGGACCATTAGTAGAAAATTGAACTCTAGCTGCTGATTGAAGTTTTTTTTTTTTTTCGATTGATGGCCCCAACATCTGTACCTGAGACCTGTTCATTAGAATGCCAAAATGGACATGCTTCAAAATAAATGCCCATGTTGTCGTTATGATTTCTGAATATAAATTAAACTGTTCTTTGCGAAGATAAATTTATTTTTGCATAAAGAATTTTGTGAATTTTTGCTTTTAACAGACAAGGCAGTTTGCAGTCTTTTGTTGTGAAGAAAATGTGTATTTATCTGTGTAGTTTAGAATTAGAGCTCTATAGAATCAGCACAAATCGAACAAGTCTTAATCTCACAATCAAAATGTTGTCGTTACGGTTTCTGAATGTAAATTAAACAGTTAAACAACTGCAGAAAGAATTTTGAGTGCTGTCAGCTGGCGTATTTAGTTCTAGTTTACAGCTCAGCTCGCATGCAGTAGTTTTAGCATTTGCTGCCGGTGCAACTTAAATTCTTTGCGGTGCTTCAGCATTCTGTTGCGGTCAGTACCCACCTCCAACATCTCACACTAATTTCTGGATTAAGCCACACCCACTTTCTGTTTGCATACAAATACTTTTTTTTTTTTTTTTTTTTTTTAAATGACGGTACAAATAAAAATGACAATACAAAGTACAATCAACTCTGTGTACTGATACTGCAAAACTTTGACCTAGCCCTCCGTGGAACAGTGTGTTAGAATGTAAAACTGTATCGCCAACATGTATGTGTACTTGTGATTAGAGCTCTGTAGTATCAAGACATTATAACATATGAAGTGTAGAAAATCGAATCAAATCTTTACGTCAGAATCGAAAAATTGAAACTGAAAAAATGTGGATCATTACCTCCATTAACTTATCTGGATCGCTTTTGGGGTTTTTTTAATAGATAAAAATAATTCACTATAGTTGTAGCCTTTCTCGCTTTAGACCATAAGATACACCCCTTCACCACTTTCGTATCTTACAAGCATCTCTCATTTCCTGTCTTCAGTGGAAAGCACTGTTTTTTATAAAAACTGATTGTTTTTTTGTCTGTTTTTGTGTTGTTTATAACTCAGTTGCACTCTTTAATAGGATCACTGTTTTGCTATTTGCAGGCATGGCAATTTGCAGTCTTTTGTTGTGAATAAAATGTGTATTTATCTGTGTAGTTTAGAATTAGAGCTCTATAGCTCTATAGATCTAAAGCTCGATTAGACCTTACAATCAAAAATTGCATTGAAAAAAATACATATAATAGTTTCTTTCCCTTTAGACCTTCATTTAACTGAGAGCGCTGTGGAAACCTGTATTTGGCACTGAAATCAGCACCAACTAGAAATGCAAACACATTCACTGCCTGTTTCCTAGCAATCTGTGTGTGTGTATCTTTGAATGTAAATTGCTTACAGAGGCACGGATAATACTTATTTTTCTTGAATGCAAAACTAATACTAGATTAAAGTATGATATACTATATAAATGATGAAAATACCATTTAAATAGCTGCAAACATTGAAACTGATTTACACTTATGCCAAAACAATCAGAAAGAGGAGTCTCCATTTTCTTTCTTATTGTGTGCTTCTTGATGTTTGTCTTTTTTTTCTCATTCGTTTCGGCTCTTATCGGCTCCAGAGCTGTGGTGTCATTCGGGGGACACGGCAGCGATCGGATTGCTAGGAAACAGGCAGTGTTAGTGCCTACGTTTGGACTTGTGGCAGATTTCGGTGCCAGCCAGGGCGCTCCACAGCAGTGTCAGTCACTGAACGTCGTGCCTGTTATATTAACGGAGGAGTTGCAATCATGCTAAATTAATCTCGGTGGCTCATCAGCAGATCAGGAAAAGTGAAGGATCGTTTTGAATTTTAATTTGAAACGGACCTTGTGACTTTCTGTGGAGGCGGCGGGGTCGCAGTCTCGCCTCGCACTTATCAGAACACGGCACAGATTCACTTATTCTGTCAATCACCCGCGTCTGTCTCCAACACCGCCTTACTGTGTGCCTTTGAGGATTATGTGTCATAGTCTTTCAAATGTGGAAGGATTTCAAGAGATGATGTTACGTCTAATCTTTCAGGCTGTGACTCTCTCTGTCTCTCTCTTTCTTTCTCTTCTCTCTCTCTTTCTCTGTTTCTCTCCTTGTCTCTTTCTCTTCTCTCTCTCTCTGTTTCTCTCCTTGTCTCTTTCTCTCTCTCTCTCTCTCTTTCTCCTTCTCTTTCTCTCTCTCATTGTCTGTCTCTCTTTCTCTGTCTCTCTCTCTCTTTATCGTTCTTTACAAACTTTTATTCTGTAAGTTATTCGCTTAGAGCTTTGTTTTTTTGGGGTGGGAGTTGGGGGGGTTCTCAGCTCTCACTCATCTTTGGTTTATTGACACAGTAGCATCATTTGGGCGTGGTCCTGCATTTAAAACCTGGACACCGAAAGAACTGTTTTATAGTCTTTGTGTTCAGAGTTTAGTGTTGTCTGCTGTATATGAAAATTAATCAGTTTTGACACAGGTCAAAACTGCCTGCCAAGTCTTTTTTTTACAGATAACCGATATTTAGTTTTGACTGAAACCTTTTGTTTTAGCTTAAATGATACTTGTTACTTCCTTGTTTTAGTTAGTATCTATTTTGTGTAAACTGGAAATGATATGCTTAGTGCTTAAATCAGAATGATAAACCTGTTGCCATTTCCAGGTTGTGAGAGTAAGCACACTTCGAGTTAAAGTACAGCATTATAAATTAGGGATGCACAATGATATCATTATCTTATCGATTATCATGTTGATTTGCTTGAACAAATAATTCATTTTTATATTAGTTTAGTTTCAGTTACTTTTAATTTGACTTTTAAATTATTTTCAGTTCCTTTTAAGTGTTCCTTCATTTTCATTTTGTTTTTATTTCTTGTAAAAGAAGAACTTATTCAGCAGTTTCACTTTTAAAACTTTCAAATTTAGTCATTCCAAATGGAATTTTGCTGTTTCAGCAATTCTAAATTAGCACAAGAACACACTTTGCTCAGCTAGGTTTCTTTACTTCAATTCACCACCATCTGCTAAGTATTTATGATTTGAGATACACTTGTAGACCACACTTTTTTTCTCTCTCTGTTTAGTATTATTTAGTTGTAGTGTCTATTGCAGTAGATTTAGTTTTCGTGCTTCTGAAACCATTTTTTTCACTGCTGTTTTTCATTTTTGTAATAGTTTCCATTACTAATGATGACTCTGATTGGCAGTAGTGTGGGATTTTGTATTTTGTGGCGTTTTCTTGTAAACATTTGCATATATTATGCATGATACATTTGAATATTCGGTTTCCGTTTCTCCTTCTTTCCACGATGCTTTTGAAGCTGTCGAGACAGATTTTCTCAGAGGCTGGAAGCACAGAGCTTCAGCAGAGGCACAGCCAGTGAAGTCCATCAAAGCTGCAGGCTTCTGAGAACAGCTGAACTTTTCAGGAGAGGAGGTGCAGGCCTGGAATGTGAAATGATAAATGATAACCTTGACATCACACCTGACAGATTGACTCTCAACAGCGAGTCAATACTGTTTGCCATTCTCCACACATCTGTCAGCGTGGCCGGCGGCTGCAGCAGCGGCGAATTCATATTAACCCAGCCTCCACTGCTCCACACTGGCCTAGTTTACAGTTCTCAGTGTAGCCACAAGCGCTCGGAACACCTCCCACTCAGTTATTTACCCTGGCCTGTGCAATGTGTTAGAATAGCTGGAAAGTTATATCATACAGTGATATCATTTTGTCTTAGACCACACGTGAACATGCCTGTTTACATGATTTTTTTTTGGTTTGTTTTTTTTTGTTTTATAGTAACAATCACGATATTCATCTACAGCGTTCTCATCATCACATCTTTATTTGCACAGCTCTTTTATTTTTTGGGTCTGGAACCCCTGTTTAGACTTTTAAAACAGTTTAAACAAATTAAACGATAGACATAACAAAACATTTTTCATTTTAGTTCCACTTTATGTCCCAATGTATGTCCCCAGTTAATGAGTGAATTCTGTCACTTTAAGGTGCACATTGTTGACACAGGCGTTCTTATATAACAAAATGAGATGCACATGAACTCAAGGTCATCATACCCAATGCCATGCATTAGCCTGAGTGGGATAAAATTCTCAGCATTGGGCTGTAGAGCAGTGGAACCGCATTCTCTGGAGGGATAGATCTCCATCCAGTCCCTTTTGGATGAGTTCATGTCTGAATGCAATCAAATCCTCACAGCAGTGTAGCAACATCTAGTGTAGAACCTTTTCAGAAGAGTAGTGGCTATGCAGCAAAGGCAGTGATGAGCTCCCTTGTTTTCAGATGAAATCACTGGATTAGCAGGTTTCTACAGACTGTTGGATGTGTAGTGGACTTATTTAATGCCTGTGCATAAATTCCAGCTAATGACTGCGTTCTTAGCAGTAATTCATTTTGTTAGGATAATTACTGCTGCATAACCCACTCATTTATGTTTGATGCATTATCTAAGTTATGGATTCTGAGTTTTCCCTTTGAATACCTGTTCAGTGACCGTTCCAACACTTCTTCTTTTAAGCAAGCATCGTCTAGAAAAAGTAAATGAATGAAAACTAGAGACCCCTTCCTATCCTAACTGATAATAGATGAAGTCACGCCCTGATTAACGTACTAATATGATCAGTTTCCTCCCTACAGGCAAGGCAGTGCATTCCTGGTATTCAAATTGATCACACTCCTTGGAATGGCAGAAAGGGTTCTTTTTCTGATCCTTCATGCGTGCCTTTCTCCTTGCTAGTGTTTTCATACTATCTGCTTTCATATATTTTCCCTGTTTTATTCTTTTATTCCTTTTTTCTGTTCAGCCGTTGCCGGCTAGGTGGGGTCTTGAGTAATGCACGAGTAATGCAAAGTTATCTGAATTTCATGGGGGTTTTCTGTGGTGTGTGTCTGATTGAAGGTTTGACTCACAGTAGTGATATCCTATCATAAGTGAGTTTGTTGGAAAGTAGTCTGAAATGAGAGATACTGTTGTACAGCATTCATGCATTATTACTGGGATGTCAAAGCCAGAAGTGGTGGTTGATGGTAATGGTTATGAGGATATAAACATTGACATTAGTGTAGTGATACACTGACTAAAATCAGTATCACAGTGTTTTTAGAATATATTACGTACACTATAAGATGATGGTTTGGCTTGCAAAAAGTTAACCAACCAGTGTTTCCTGAGAGAACTTCTACTTTGTGCTGAAAGGATGTCTTACAAACTTGAAATAGCTTTTTTGATTGGAGTGTGTTGAATACCACTTCAAAAAAAAGACCACTCTTCTGAAGAGGTAATGGATTATTTAAAATTATTAATGGTTTATTGATGGTTGTTAATAAGCAGTTATTACACATCATTAAAAAGGGCGACAGTGACCTGTTACTTGCCAGATAGTGAGTCCACATTCATCTGTACTACTCAGATCTTGTTGTTCACTGAACTTCATCGTATATAACAGGTCACTTCTACCCTTTTTATTACAGCTTATTATTTTTTATAAGGTGTTAAAACCATTAACGAACTAATTTATATATAAAAGAAACAAAAGATACCCCACTCAGTCAAAACAGGGACTGGAACTTAGTATAACAAAGTGACACGTTATAGTAATGTGAATTATTCCTGCCTACATTAAGCACTTTCCTGCCTTCACACAGGACGAGTACAAACCTGAGAAGGCCCTGTCTGAAGAGGATCTGAAGAACGCCATCAGCGTGCACCATGCCCTGGCCATCAAAGCCGTAGACTATGAGAAGAAGCCCAATGTGCTGAAGCTCAAGACGGCTGACTGGAGAGTGTTCCTCTTCCAAGCCCAGTAAGAGTCACTGTCCCGCTGTCTGAGACAGAACTTTTCCGTCATACACCGCCCCGGAGACTAAGGGAAGAATAAAGGACCTCCCTTGGAGCGAGAACCTAATTTCATGCTTGGGTTCAAGCATAGTGAAAACACATTTATCGCTACTCTTAGTCTATCCAGGCCATTGTTGTTTTTTTCTCCTACTGCTTGAGCCAGTATTCATGTAAAACTAAATAAAGGTTCTTATCAACAAGAAAAATTGGAACTCTCCTCAGAGACCATTTCCTAAATGCGTTAATTAGAGAAGCACAGCCCATGACATCCTAGTAAAATATTGCAGCCCCTTAATTGGGTCATTGAAGAACACTGTCATACAGTCCCAGCAGTTTTGCTCTGTTAATGTTTACTTGCGTCTCGGACTGCTGACACAAGCAAACGACGAGAGAAGATGCAGTGAGAATATGTGATGAGTCATAATGTAGTGTAAAGTACTTTCTGTGGTAAACAAATATTTCTTAGAACTTTACCGCTCCGTTCTCTGTTAGCTGGAAAGCTGTTTCAAGCATCCACATCTTAATCCACTTAATGGACGGGGGAAAACTTCTGGAGTTTGCGTACCAAGTGCTGACTGTTGTCAAAATCACATCTGTTTTCCCTGCAGGAGCCCTGAGGAGATGGAGTCATGGATCAGAATAATCAACTCGGTGGCAGCCATGTTCTCCGCACCCTCCTTCCCCGCTGCCATTGGCTCACAGAAGAAATTCAGCCGCCCGCTGCTGCCAGCCACCACCACCAGAATGTCTCAGGTGACGTCAGAACACTTGTCTATTCAGTAACGAGTCCTTAAATGTCTAGGCTTCTCTCACATGTTGTTACAAGTGCTGGGTTTTACAAGCTTTTAAAAGCTTTTCCTTGGGGTGTTGCTGTTTCTGATGGGGTTTATACACTAACAAATTATTTACTGGCACTTATTTATTTAATTGACTTAGTTCTCACTTCTTTAAGTGTCATCTTAAGTAAGGGATTACATGAGAACACCTTCTGACCTATAATTCTTAGAACGCGTATGACACGGGTCCATGCCCGCAGCGCAACAAATGATAAATCGTCATCATACAGCGAAGCAGCTAATTAGATGGAAGTTCCCCCAGTTTGTGTTGATTTTCGAGGTGTCAGACATCATGCTGAGCTTTGTTTGGAGTTCCTGTGTCACAGAGAACCAAAGTTATTGTAATTTAAAAACATCTAATAATAATATTACTGGAGTTTTAAAACTGGCGTCACACGCAAATGCCATAAAGAACAAAAATGCCCAGATTTCATTTATTTCAGCTCTTATAAACAAATGTAAAAACCACAAGATCTTTGAACCCGAGAGAACTTTCAGGATAGTCTCCTCCTACAAGTGGGTGGGGAAAAGCTGCAGAGGGAGGGGGTCCGGAGAGCGGCCGAGCGGCAGCACACTGAGCGAAAGAGCAGCGAACAGCAAGCGTGTAGGAGAGCAAACACCGGTTTTAGACTTTTTAACACCATTTTCTTTGATGAAATCAGATTTTCCTAATACGCTCTGTGTTCTAAGGGTTAAAGATTCTAGTATTTGGTATCACTGATTTGATGTCACTGTTTAAAAGTTTGGACTCGTTGTTTTCATTAACACTGGTTTGGTTCCAGTTCAGTTATTTGCCAGATAAATTATGGCAGTAACATGTTTTTGACATTTGGACCATGCTTGGATAAATCAGCAGACAAACTAACAAAAGCTACAGCAATGTGGAAAGCTCCAGTTCCCCCTGAGACTCTCCACGAACTGTATGAACAGGAGTGAGAGTGAGAGGCTACAATTGTGGAGGAGTTGGAACCATTGACTGTATATATGAGAAGTATAAATGCTATTTATACTCATAGTCCCTGCCTCGCGCCCGTTGGGCTTGGGATAGACTCCAGGTACCTGCGAACCTAGTAAGGAATAAGCGGTTGCAGAAAATGAATGAATTAATTAATTTATACTTATATAAATGATATATACAAACAAATGCTCTCGTTCTTGAGTGTGTATATAAATATAGTTACTTTTGTGGCATATGTATGAATAATGCTTAAATAATATGTCTCCATTGATGATTCCCTCAGTACATACAGTCTATGGACAAAAGTATTGAGATACACCTCTTAATTATTGAATTCAGGTGGCCCCTTACTTTCAGGGAAGGACAATCTTAATGCTTCAGCAATCTTAATACTTCAGCAATCTTAATGCTTCAAGACATTTTGGACAATGCCGGGCTTCCAACTTTGAGGACACAGTTTGAGGAAGGCCCTTTTCTATTCCAGTATGACTGTGCCTCAGTGCACAAAGCAAGCTCCATAAAGACATGGTTGGATGAGTTTGGTGTGGAAGAACTTTACTGGCCGGCACAGAGACCCGACCTTAACCCCATCCAACACCTTTGGGATGAACTGGAATGGAGATTGCGAATCAGACCTTCTCATCTAACATCAGTGTCTGACCTCATAAATGCTCTACAGAATGAAAGGGCACAAATTCCCACAGAAACACTCCAAAATCTTGTAGAAAGCCTTCAAAGAAGAGTGGAAGCTGTTATAGCTGCAAAGGGGGGACCAACTCCATATTAAAGTCTATGTATTTGGATGCAATGTCATTAAAGTCCCTGTTGGTGTAATGGTCAGGCATCCCAATACCTTTGTCCACATAGTGTAATTACTACAATAAATAAAGAATTTTAATATTTAAAATCACAGTAAACACACAATAACAGGTTTTTGAATCACATCTGAGCTTGTCATATTATTGCAGGAGGAGCAGCTGAAGTCACACGAGGCCAAGCTGAAGCACATCTCCACAGAGTTAGCTGAGCACAGATCTTACCCTCCAGATAAGAAGGTCAAAGCCAAGGAGGTTGATGAGTATCGCCTGAAAGAGCACTACCTGGAATTCGAGGTATGAGCATTACCTCCCATGGAATATGCCATATGTTCAAATGTACCTGTGCTGTTAGTTCCATTTCTAAGTCACCTCACTTACTGATGTCTTGTGCACATCGTCTTTGACACGTTTTCTTTGAGAGTGCCAGGGCTGAGCTTGCCTGGATTTTACAGAAACAGGCTCATTTATGTGCTGATGGTTGCTCCACTGAACCGTGCCTGTCTTATTTACTGGACTTCAA
Organism: Brycinus macrolepidotus; assembly: GCA_037974445.1. NCBI lineage: Eukaryota > Metazoa > Chordata > Actinopteri > Characiformes > Alestidae > Brycinus > Brycinus macrolepidotus. The sequence continues at coordinate 4,454,130 of JBBPCZ010000037.1, forward strand.
TGAGCACTTAGGTCGAGGAACAAGAAAGAGGTCATACTTACGTTTACTTACATTGTCAGGGTTTTTTAGAAAGCTGTGTGCAGCATTTTCTGTAGCACTCTGTATTCATATTTCTTCTGTTAAGGTTGGACAGTATGGCAAAAATAATTGAAGACATTTTGGACATTTATCTCGCTTTTGTAGGACGAACAGGTTGTAACCAGCCGAACAAAAGTCCCACATTTACAAAATGCTACAAAAATGTAAGTGCAGTGAAGTACGGGTGATAAACACAGTATAGTCAGAAAAGTGTATTGTGATGTAATTTATCATAATAACATGAAAACATATCATCATATTCTCACACCTTCATCCTCCACACTTCATTTGAAAAAGGTGGAAGGTCATGTTCAACCACTTTGCATGACTCAACCACACTTATTTGTAATAAATCACATATTTTGACCTAATTAGCTCTTTGGAAAGGCTGCAGTTAATGAATTCCATGATAGGAAGTGCATGATGCATCGTGTCTGTCATAACTGTTCAACCAAGCATCGACCATGAAGGCGGGATTTTATCTTGGGCAGCATTTATCTTGTGCCATGTAACATATTTATTGTAAGCTTTGTTTCATAATAATTAATGTGTTGTAGCTTCACGTTAGTATTTGTTGAATATGTGTTTTCACTTTTATTCTTGTGTTATTTTGTCCATAAGATCTTGCTTGACCTGAAACATTAGAAATAATATATGAGATTTCAGGAAGACGTGGTGGTTAGATACAGCCATGCCCTCTGTTCTCCTCCACCTGCTGCTAAGGATAGTCTGTATGTGAAAGTCATGTCAATCCATAGACTCAAAGCATCTCTGACGCACAAGCTGTGTTGCTTGTGAGCAGCTGGGCGCTGCACAAACCGAGCTGGAGGCTCGCAATCCATGGAGTTCTGCCAGAAGGAGCTGCTAACTGGTCTGTGCCTTCAGACTTAATTTACAGCCCAATTTCTTTCCTGGAAGTTCTTAAGATGTGTTTCAACCTTTGTTGAAAGTCATGCCTCTTGGTGGTGATATTTGATACCACACGTGTTAGAAAGCATGTTGTATTATGAACTGAATTAGATGTTAGTCTGCATAATGAAAACTGTACTATGCATTGTTACCTATGTTTTTGTCTTTTTCTGATATTGAATCAAATAGGAAGAAGTCAAAAGTGAAGACTCAAATGTTAATACAGACTGCAAATTGGATGCAAATGTAAAGCATTATGTGATTAATTAAGTAGTTTATCAGTCATGTAACTACATTAAAATGACACAATAACCCCAGACTTCTTTGGTTCAACTAAGCAACCTAGAGTTCTGTCAACCTAAAATCAAAATGGACCTTCTTTACCTTGCTTGGTCATGGCTTTGGTTAGACTGTAGGGACTTTTCCCCGCCTCCAGATGTCTTCTGACGTTTGACTGTGTCAGTTATATTAACCAGTAATATCTTACAGTGCATTCCCCTCCCTCCCACCATCACACCGATCATCGAGTAAAAGCACAAGTCTTACACAAGCCTCTGTTCCCAGATGCATGTACACATATCTTAGCCACACTAGCTGCTTAGATGCTGATGACAACCCTGGCACTGCTTTATCTGAATCACTCCCTTCAAAATATCCACACTTTATTGCTTTATAGCCTGAAATGAAGACACACACACAAAAAAACTAATTTCAGCTATTTACTTAATGCAACTTCTAACACCCAAGTGAAAGATATGATAGCAGTGGTTCAAAGTTCGTAGAGAAGTATCCCAACAGACTAAAGGCAGTTCCACAAAGTACTAACACAGGGGCTGATCCTTTATCCATGTCAGTGATTTATTGATTTATTTTTTTCTAAACTATATACATGCAGTATATTATGGTTTTTGGTCTTCAGCCCACTTTTCATAATCCAATCAAATTTTGAGGGGAAAAAAAATACATTCACCAATGTCCAAAATTCCTTTGGTGAAAATAAATCTTCCTCTGTATCTCCAGCAGTGTTTGTTTCAGTGAATTAAGTGCTCCATGGTGTATTTTAAACAACTCAGAAGTGTTAGAATTTGAATTCAAGGTTGATTTTGCAAATAAGTCATTGAAGGGTACTGGAGAGCTGCAAGCTACCACGTGAGCAGCAGCCAGTTCGTGCTGCAGTATGCCCGAAGCTTTCGTTTAGAACGATGCTGTGGACGTAACCATCCCTGGAACTGTCCGGCTGAATTCATGCACAGATTAAATCTGCCAGCAGAGGCGAGGCAACACCTTGCATCTTTGAGATAACAAGTATAATGAAATGGCTGGTATTACTGCAGCAGGGGAGCATGCATGAAACGCCACCATAAAATGAGAGCAGGCAGATTACATAAGATGAGTAGCTCCATACTTTTGATGCAGCTGAAAAGAAGGGCTTGATCTCCTCGATGACTGATTTATCTTATCTTGATGGATTTTGTGCTGTTTTTAATCTTTCCTAGTCGGGATAAGAAAACTTGCTTTAATGATATGAGGGAAGAAAATGATCACTGTTTTTGCGATTAGGATTGTTATCAAATATATTATTATGCTTATAAATTTAAAAATCATTAATACACACTGAAATAACTTCACCACAGGCATCATATTAATAGATTTAATAGAAGTTCATGCACACTTGGCAGAGATTATCTTATTGATTTGTGTATTATAGAGTTAATAGAATGAATCAAATTTGAAACAATGTGATTATCATTTCACTTTAAACTGTGGTATATAATTAAAATTAGTAACCATCCCATTCCTGTAGTCTGCTGTCCCAGTTTATCTATGAAGGTGATGTCCATCATCAAAATCAACTTGATCTTTTTTCAAATCAGTCATATTAATCTTGTTGAACAAAGCAAAGAATTGATAAAAGAATAAGTAAAGCTGCTTTAACACTCTTTTCTTTGACATCCTCTGAATAATTTGTCAAATTGAGAAATCTGATGCCGTGACGTGAAAGATCATTTATAATCCAATCATTCGCTTAATTTTTTTTGTCATATTGAGCAGTGTCTGACATGGAATGATGAGCTGTTTGAAATGGCAGATGGCATGTGTGCTCGCCGTAGTAATGAGATGATTTGCAGTAGAGGCACGATACTTCCAGACAGCTGCACGGTTAGCAAAGGGACACAGTAGACCAGCATGGAAATCTGAATCAGGATCCACCACTTTAAAGTGAAGTGGTGTCGAAATGGCAAATTATGCTAATGTAAAGCCTTTCCTTTGAAGCACAAGACAGTAAAATAAAGCTTTTTAGTGGGGAAGAAGGGAGATAGTCAAATCAGGCTGTGAAATGTTGTTTTCCCAGTCGGAACATGCTTATACAGTTAAATCCAAAGATCTGGACACCCTGAATCAAAACAAATGTTTGGTTTTTTTTTAAGTGAAGGTAAGATATCACATCTTCTACAGAAAATAAACTTTAACATGGGATTTTCTGCAGTTAGTGCACGGGTTTTAATAATTTGCCAAGTATAATGTATTGGATAAATAAATTCTATAAACTATATAAATATTAACTCCCGCAACTTTTGCACAGGCTACATTTTATTCAGCAAATAATTTTGTTCGGCAAATAATTGTGCGTTGTGCAGAGTTGTCATCTGTGTTGAGGATGTTCTTATTTTCACAAAGAAAATAATTTTATCAGGGGCTCCCAGACTTTTGCATAAGATTGAATACTACAAATGAAGCTAATTTTATTCAACAAAGTATATGAACCAAAGTAAGATTTCCTTAAACAAATCTGTAAATCCTTTTGGGCACAAAAAGTATGTCAGAGCTGTCACTCCTAATTATATGAGTAATTGAGGATTCTACCAGTTCTACCAACTGACTAATCCACTCAGCAATTCAGCAGTAAGCAAGCTGCGCATAGTAATTGCTTGTGCGAATATTATTATTTGTTTGAAGGAGAACATCATGTCATTGAGAGCTTTGGGGGCACTTTTTAATTGGTGGGAAGGATGGGAGAGTTAATATAGCACTAGGTGCACGAAAGAAAAGAATGAACTAATTAAACACTGATCGATTTCATGTGGTACTTAGTGCTTTTGTGTCATTTTATGTTTAATATGTTTCCTTCAAAAATGAACTTGTATTTATCAGCCATTTGGACTGAAAAATTAAATCTACAAAAGGGTGGCCTTGCGCAGTACTGTGCATTCAGTCTCATTCTCCGATTGTTCAAAATGAAGGATGCCAGTTTACGGAACATCTGTGGGATTATTGAAATGTGCCGCTCCAGCTACGTGCGAAAGGTCCTAGTCTTGCTGTCTGCTACCTGAACTGGTCCTGGCAGCGTTCCCAGTGTTTTAGAGCTGCACTTCACACAGCTCTTGACTGGGCACAGATGGAGTGATCTTGTCGGTGGGGTGCTTCAAACACAGTGGAGGACAGGTCTCTCAGATCTCCACAGCGGTGGTGTCAGACTATTTGAGTCAAAGCCCCACAAACAGAATCACAATCAGGTCCTATTAATCAATACTTTCTTTCCATCTCTTCTTTCCCTTTCTGTCTACTCCAGCCCCTGCCCCAATGTTTCTCAGAACTAGCTGCCCAAGTGCTTTCTGTGCAAACTTGTGTACACAACATGCACACATTTATTAACTCAATGCAATGGCTGAAATAAACTCTTCTCTGCAGTTTGGTGAAGTGATCGATTCTCCTGGACCCCCTTTTGGCCCGCTGGAGAGAGATCAATAGGCCTGTCAGTATGTCTTACAGTTGAGTGATTAAAGGCTGCCCTGTCCAGAGAGCTTTAATCAATGGCCCAAAGCCACATTAGCCTGCATAGCTGCACCTTTACTGCCTTCACACCACAGCTTGTGTGAAGGAGCACCCAAACCCTTTGTTAAGCTTTGTATTGTGTGCCATTTTATACTTGGTAATTGCCTGTATTTTCCTTCTTGAAATGAAAGTTTTTTGCTTAGTTTTCTTATCTGTAAGGCTTTGCTTCTTATTCCGTTGACTAGAATTCTCTGGAAGTGTCTCATTCAGTTGAGCACCAGAGATATAGTAGCTGTTGTTCATTGTGTGCGTTGGTGTTTAGTTTTGTGTTATTGTGAATATCCGTTATACTAGCACAGGACGATTTATCTATCTATGTTGGCTTCTTACAGTGATATTTATTTTCAGAGTTAGGGGTGTTGATATTTTTGCACTTTACACATCACACCCAATAAAACTACAGGGTACATTTAAGTGGTAGAAATGGAATGAAACATCTTTACAGAAGAAGAAAATAATCGAACAGACCAATCAAAACAAGCCATTCTTTTAGCTTAGAGTACCAGTGCCTAAAAAGTGTGATATTATTAACATTATCATCAAATTCGGTAAATCCTGTGATATAGATTTTTATCAGCAGTATATTACAGTCTGTAATGTGTCTAATAAATTAGAGCAAATATATATTTCTGCAGAGACATTTAAGTCCAGGCCTTGAAATCCAGTAACCTTTTCTTGTAAGACACTGCCTAAAGGCTGCATGTTCTCTGCAGGTATAATAGACACATTCTGACAGCAGCTCGCTACACGGGTGCACGGCATGCTGTAGTCAACTTCTTCTCCATATATTACATGCCAGCGCGTAGTATTCTGTTCTCTCCTGTCACTGTCCTGAGCCCTCATTAAAGACCACCCAATGTGACGTTCTACCCTGCACATTTCTAAGAATAGTTTGACATTTTTCATTATAGCTTGCACAGAACCATATGTAATTATATTCTTCATTACTCCATACTGCCACCTTTTTATCTTCTCATTGTTCATTTTATTTATTTTGATACTTATATATTATTTACCTCTTCGTAAATTGAAATATATCCAGGATGTTTCTAGATTTCTAGGAAGAACTTAGTTGAAAGGAGTCTTAGGGGTTCATGTCTTCATTATTTAAGAGACTATGGTATGCTGCAAGTAATGAGAGCAGCACCCTGCCGCAAGGAGCAGATGCCGTCTCCACTCATAAGATCAGGCTTGCCCTCGAAGGTAGACCGATTGTCCATAACAACAAATACACTTTGTTTTCTGAGCCCCACTTCTGGTGGTTAAGCAACCACAATCTGCTGGAGTTTTTGTCACTGCCTTGCATGGAGATGGAACCAGAGCATAATACAGCATCTGACATCATCTGAATTAATTTCTACACCTCTAACATATTATTCTTGGTAACCTCAGGTGAACGTCATCAACACCTGCAGTACTGTGAAAAATTCTTGAGCCACCCCTCATTTCTTCATCTTTTGTTTCCAAAGAGCAAGACTTTCTTGTATTTTTAATGTAGTCTTGAGGAACAGTCCTCCAGGCATCCTGGAGGACTTTCAAAAACTCTCATTTTCAGTCCAGACCGGTTTCAGAAGAATATTTTTTTTTTTTTGTCAAGCCACACAGTGAAATATGTATGAATCATTTAAGCAAAGCACATCACCTTAAGGCCTGAACCAGTGAAGAAACAGGTGCAGATGATTCCAGATGATCAGGTGGTGATCAGTATACTGGTCGTGCTGAATGCTGAGTGGTTGGAACAGCTTCATCTAGGCACCTTGTATCTTTAGGCGCTTGGCAACCTGTCGCAGTAAAACATTTGTTCCCATTTCTTTCATGTAATCTACTCAACATGCCAAATATAAGACAGTTTGACAGGTATAAGATAGTATTTGTGGACCAACAAGGTGATTCAAAGCAAAATCTAAAGAAATGAGGGGTGACTTTTGCACAGTATAGTACATGAATAACTTCTTAGATCTTGAGGTTTTCTCAAGTCTCCTGCTTTCTTTTATGCATTTTGCTTGGAATATATCCAGTATTTTTAGAAGGTGGCTGGGCGATTCCAAACTATATGAACAATTTGACATTTTTTTGATGATTGTCATTTAATGTCATTATATTACTATTACTTAACAGATTTTTATATCCACAGTTAACTTTATTTATTGATTGATGGATGGATGGATGGATGGATGGATGGATTGATTGATTGATTGATTGATTGATTGATTGGAATACATGTGATGTGTTCTAGACTGCTGCAGTTGTTGATCTAATGTTGACCTTTGCAGGAGAACCGCTATGAGACGTACGTGAAGCTGTTGAAGGAGGGGGTGAAGGAGCTCCTGACTGGTAAAGATAACGATGCGGCGCTGAAGAAATCCCAGTCCAGCCCCTCTCTCAATCAGGAGTCCCAACCGGCTGCGGCCAAAGTCAAGCGCAACACATCCGAGAGGAAGGACTACCGGCCCGAGACCCCTAAGGTCACATAGGAGGTTTCTCCTTACCTGTCAAAGAGCCATTATACACAACATGTGAATATATTTTAATGTAATTTATTTATCTGCCACTGTTATAACAGAAAACTGTTGTGTAAAATGTAATTGACTTGATAATCGTCCTCCTTAGACTGACTGGTGCTTGCATAGCTATTTGTATGGGACATTACTTACATACACGTGGTCCTTTTTTCCTTTTTCTTTTGTTCCATTTCACTTCATCGTTGTTGATGTTGCAGTCATCATTATTGTGATGAGCGTGAGACTTAATTGTGAGGCGTTCGACTGTCACTTGATTTGTTCCCGCTGTGTCCCTTCCCTCTCGAAACTTGATTTGCCTTTTAATTCAAGAGAAGTAGGACTTTCTCGACTTCAATTCAGTGGAGATTTCCACATCAGTTTCTTTGTACATACGGTAGACGGTAGACGTGGTCTTGCTTGAAAGGTAATTTTAGTATGTAAATGAAGCGAATGTCGAAAACACACCACAAATTAGACGAGTAAGGCTTCCAGAGAGAACTGACAGAAGTCTTTTTTCCTTTTCTCCTAAAATGGAGAGCATCGTTCTTAACGGACCTTCTGCCTCTCCGAGATTTTTATTTTTTCATTACAGCGATGTGTCAGGTTGTAAATACAGGACAGCGATGCATCAGGTCATGATAAAGACGTCTCGGTGCAGTTAGCGGTTTCCTTAGCTATTGATTTGCTACGGCAAAACAGATACCCAAACGATATACTCACACACATTTATTATATTGTACCAGCACGTTTAAAGATATGCCAGATACATTATTTTGTAATGATATAATAGGGGTACTTAACAAGGATCGTTTGAAGCTGCGTTGAGTTCTATTTACAAAACATGGCTTTCCGGACTGCGGAATGATGTTAACGTCAGCGGCATCGTTTGTGCAGGCGAGCCATTTATTTTTTTAACTGTTAAAGTACAAAGTATACTTCTGCTTTTTTGAGTAGTGTAAATGCCAATGCTCTTTTTGTGTATTTTATAATCTTCTTACATATTTGGATTTATAATTCTCAGTTCAGAACATTATTGTTGTAAAGATTAAATTAGTATTTATAGTGCACTTTATGACTTAGTTCTTTTGAGTACGTAGAGCTTTATAAAAGGTAGTGATATGTTTCTTACCTACACCACAGGTTTTTCAGGCAGTACTAAACTGTGTGTATCTTATTGAAGGTACTGAGCTGAGCGTACGTTTTTGTTGTTTTTTTCCCTCGTCAGCTCGAACCGTAACGTGTTAGTTTGTCGGTTGGTTCTGTAGTTTTGCTGTCATAGTTAGGTTGTTCAAAGACACAGTTTCCTTTTCAGGAAGCTATTTACAGTGCTGTATAACATAGAATAATTGCCTTTTGTGATGTTAATGATTAACTTTAAGATGTCACTTTGGCTTTTTTTTCCATTAGCGATAGAACTGACGTGAACACTATGAACTTTTTTTTTTAAACTTCCATTGCTGACTGCACACCAACGGATGTTTTCCACACCAGGCGTACCTTGTTTTCACTTTTTGAAGGTTTGAATTGTAAAATTTGAGTACGCTTTAAGAAATGGAGAAGTATAGCCAAGCTATTTGAAGGTATTTCGGGTTATGTTTTAAAAATAATGATAATAAGGCTAGTTTACGCGATCCCTCCAATCTAAAATATTGTTTACTTGAATTGTATGTATTAAGGACACTTTATTTTTGTTATATTAATTTCTTTCTTTTAATTATTATTATTATTGTTTATTTACCACACATATGGAAGTTGAAGAATGTGAGTAAAGTAGGGAAAGGATGAACCCATATCGGCATTACATTTCTGTCATAACAAACTCACTCAGTACAGAATGTTGCATATCTTCCTCTCTTTCTCTCTCTGCTGGCTTAGTTACGTAGTTGCTACGCTTTGTTATTAATGCTCTCGCTCTACTTGTACCACTATTATGAACCACAGTGAGGATGTTAACAGTGAAGCACTTAGTAGTCATTTGCGTTTTTCTTGGGTCACTGCAGTGGATATAGTTTAATGTCCATTACCTGTCATTCACAGAAATTTCCTTCAGAGCGGAAGGTGACCTGAAGAGTAACTGTTGTTCGTTTCTGACTACATGTGTCGACCAAATGGTTCCCCATTATCCATAGGATCACGATATGGATAATTTTTACTCTAGCAGCGCCCCTTTATCAGTGGGTACGTTGCATGAGAATTTTTAAATTGTTAGTAATTGCTTTTAAAAATGGAAGGACACAGAATGGCACAGATTGTAATGGAAACTGAGAAATACATTGTGGGTCTACAGTTAAATTAAGACATTTAAATGTATGTTTTGTTCATTTTAAAATGTTTTTTATGGTAAAAGTGTTGACTGGAACATGGGCATTGTGTTTGTTTTCCTCACACAAAAGGACAAATACTAAGCTTTTTTAACTCAGTGGTATATAAATCCATCCACACCCACTTGAAGTATAGATGTGGGATATTACATTTATTCCAACTGGAACAATGGTGAACAGGTAAATGTCTAAGCTTGGTTAGGCTTTATTTCTTTAAAGCAAAAAATATGCTGTACGCATTTTTTTTTTTTCAGATGGAAGAAGCTTCACCAGTTTGCTGTATAGTGTTATGTAACTTATGTTGGTGTTGTAGTCAAAACCAGGACAGGCCAGACATCAGAAGGGTTCAAGAATCATGACCAAGACCAAAGCAGAGTGTTCTAGTTCAATTCAAGACCATGACTGAACTTGTTATGTAATGCTATTATAATGTACATGCATTGCTCTCCAGTTCTTGCTTAGGAGCATAACAGCATTACAAAGTGTGAAGGTGCCCCCTCCCATTCAGCTGTACTTTTAACAACATTTTAAAAGGCTGTTTTTTTTATTCTTATTTTTCCTTCTCTGATCTTGGCTGGTCCCTTAAAGACCATGACGAGACTGAACACAAAAATACCCCAGACTGTGACAGAACCCTCGAAATTCTGTCTCAAGTCCTATCTTGAGCTTTACTGCCCCACATTTTCTTGTCATCTCTGTTAGGCTAGGATCAGTCATGCACCTATTATTGTAAGCAACTGAAAGGAGAGCAGCTGACTTTGTAGATACTCACGCCTCAGTAGACAGTGATGCACCTTAGCCTTCAGCTAGGCTGTTTGGTCTCCAAACAATGCATAGAAATATCTCTCGAAGCTGTGATCTTGTACAATCCTTTAACTCTGTAAATGTTGTTAAATATAACTGTTGCCCTGTGTGCAGACAATTCCATTTTCTTGCTCGTTCAAGTGATCTCTTGGCACATGAGCGTGTCTTACGCCCTCCGGCCAAGATCAGGGACGCAGTGCTGGTGTCATACAAACTGTAGAAGGTTTCAGTGAATAAAACACAGTATTTAATTCAACCTTGCATTTCTCTTCATTGAAGTCCTGACTGGTAAAGGTGTGCCTGAGAGTAACACCATGGTTAAGAGCTGAACTCTTCTGTATCTGAGAAGGGTTTCTTGTGTTTTTGTAGGTGTCTTTAAATGAGGAACGATAATCAAGACATTTGTGCTGTATTTAAATGCTCTTACCCAGGTAACAACTGAATATTCCATGGAGGCGAGCAAAAGAAACCAACATCCAGTAACCCATGGCAACACCAAGAACCAAGAGTGTTCATTTCATGGAACGCTATCAATTTTGTGCTCAGCCTGTGTGAATGTGGCCAGCTCTGGTTGGTAATATCTCTGTAAAACTATGATAATGTAAATTTCCCCAGCAGTAAATCAGGATTTCGAAATGGTCTCGCTTATCACCACTGCACACACATGACTTTCTGACTTGCTGTACAGATGCCATGAGCCATTATAGGTTGTTAGTCAAGAACAAATGTGAATTTGACCTAAACCAAGGCAGTCCAAACACCAGAATCAATAGTCTGCTACTACTTGCTTAAGAGTACTATGCAATCCTGAGAATGCAGTTAAAGTGAGTGAAGCTGGATAATCATATCAAGTTATTTACAGGATTTAAATGAATCTACACTTTTAAATTAATAGGTTCCCAAAACAGACTTCAGAGATATTGAGGTAGAATTATGTTTGATTCCCAAAAGCACAGGTTCCCAACCCTGGTCCTGAAACCTTTCTGCCTTCCTCATTGTAGTGTTTACCTGCTTTGTCACACCTCTTCATCTCCAGAAAGCCTTCTTTATTAGCTGTTTAGTTGGATAAGATGTTTTGGGAGCAATAGAAAGCACTAAAATGTGTGGAGCAGGAGAGCTCCATGACCAGGCTTGTGCAAAGTCCTAAAGAAATCTTTCAGTCTTTTTTAAATATGGTGCTCAAGTGTGTAGAACCATTTAAAGAACCTCTACCAAATGGTACAGATGACTATTTAGTAAACATACTTAGGGTTGCACAAAGTGTGCAACAATTTCAATACAGTATCGAAATAAATAAATGAATGTTCCAAACAGTGTACCAAAACTGCCTCTTCTTAGTCTCAAAATTGCCATCTTTTATGGAACCTAAATTCCGAACTTAGGCATCTGGGTTCATCTTGTGCGAGTGAAGTGGACTGGGGGTGGGGGCAGTAGTAGACATTTTGTCACATTTTGTTTTGTTGGTCCCTTACAGATTATCTGCAGATGCTTTCAGTGTTAACAAACCATCACTGGAAAATCAGTGGATCATCATCAGTGTTAGGGTTGGGTTTAGGATTAGAATTCAATGTATGTTTTGAGTTGTTCTTGAGGGTAAGGTTTGGTGTTGTAATAATTACTATTTATAGTTTATATAGGTCCTTTCTTAAACCCAAGGTCGCTTGGGTTAGAATTAGAATTACATTTTGAGTTAAGGTTAGAGTTTAGGATTAGAATTTCATTTACGTCTGAAGGTTAGGGTTAGGTTTAGGTTAATTGTTTAGTTAAAGACAAGGTGCGCATCTGCAAACCATCTGCGGTGGACCACTGAAATGAAGTCTTCCTGGCTTTTTCAGAAGTCATGTAGATGTGCTCCGAATTTAAGACACATTTGAGATTTAATTTTCTTATGTTTTTTATTATGCTCAGCATGCAAGTTGCACATTTTGTCTCTTTGGTTTTACATTTACATTTATTTTACTTGTAATTTATGATATTTTATTAGCTTTTATTGCTTACTCTATTATCTCTTGATCATATTGCCTATGTAAAGCATTTTGAATTAAATGTGCTCTATAAATAAACGTGCCTTGCCGACACAGGCTAACTGAACTGGTCTATCTAGACAGCAGTAACCGAGGCACAGCAGCAAATGCAAAGTGTAAGAGAGTGAACGAGGAGAAGTGCAAGGAGCTTTTAAAGTGTAATTACGGCAGGGATTTGTGATGGATTGGAAATAAAAGCTTGCGACAGAGGCAAGGAGCAGGAGAGAGACTAAAACAGTGAAGCCTCTCATCCATCAGTGTGTTAAGGAGAAGCAAGGTAAGACATCTCAACAGGAAAAAAAAAAACTCATTCCTGACACTGAGCATGGCAGTCTAAACACCAGTGACCTTTAAATGAAAAATAACTTCTAAAATCACGTCCCTGAAGCTAATGTCCCACAATCAGTGAAGAAACTGAAGAAGAAAATGGTCTGGATATTTCAACAAGACAAATATTCTAAAACACACATCAAAATCAACCTTGAATTACAAAAAAATGTGACTAAATCTGTGACGGAATAAATGCAACTAACATGAATACAAAGAGAAGTGGTTTCATGTATGTTTTGTTTTTATCATCCAGTACCTAGTTTGGCTATCCAGTCCTTCATTAAATTATTAGTGCTGGTGATGGAGTTTAATAAATCCATGCATTGAGGAGATATCTGGAATCAATTATCGTAACAAGCTCACAAGATATCAGGTACTTTTATTGAAGTAGAAATGTTCATTATTTTTAACTGCATTTGTGTTTGCTTACATTTATACTATTGGTATTTAGAAGTGGTTTCTTGGACATGAATTAAGCCTAGTCTTAAGTGCAGCGGCGATGATGATGAATCACCAATGAAATAGTTTTTAGTCAGGGAAAAGCCTTTTTGCATATATGAATATATATATATATATATATATATATATATATATACATAGAGAGAGAGAGAGAGAGAGAGAGTGAAAGAGGGGGGGGCAGGGGTTCAATTTGAGCTTAATATTTTGTTGTCCA
>JBBPCZ010000037.1:4467703-4485455 GCA_037974445.1 Brycinus macrolepidotus
TGCGAGCGGCCACAGGGAGCCAGTGAAGGTTCCGTAGTAGAGGTGTAGTGTGTGAGAATTTAGGAACATTGAAGACTAACCTACATTAAGGGGGTTGAACATGCCTTGTTCATCAGTGTTTGTAGATAATAGGTCATTTGTTACAGCCATTGATTTAAGTAGAAAAAATGCTGGAATGTCTATGTGTTTTTCTCAGTGACTTTGGGCTTAACCTTGAAAAAGAGACATCTTTTGACAAATGAGCCAAAGCGATTTAGAATAAGTAGAAGTACCAGGTCACCTGAAGCAAGGACCAACCTTTGAAGCCCAGAACAACAATCAGTCACTTGGGTGGGCAATGCTAAAATTTAGGTGGGAAATGCCCATCCCTACCCACCTCTAGGTCCGGCCATGAGTGAATGCATTTAAACTAAATTATTTAGACTAATCGAAATAAGCAAAATACCCCAGTATCCATTGTTACTGCAATGATACCACGAGGAGCCAGCATCTCGCTAAACAAATTGCTTTTCTGAGAGTGTGATAACCTGTGAGATTTACATTCATGGCCTTGAGACCACAGCAAAGACAAGAGTTTCCAGGAGACTCGACAGCCCTGCTGACACCATTACATGCATAAAAATGGGAAAATTATTCTACATTGGAAAATGCATTCATTCATAATAATATGTTTTTCTCATTATTAACTAAACAGGCCAACCTCAGCCAGTATGTGTCTGTTCATTTGTCTATTGTTGTAACGTATCTCATGTTGGTGTAGAAAATAAAATAGTTCCTTCTACATTCATTTACTAAATGTGTTCCATTTTGCAGAATCAAATACACAATCAGTTTCAATAAAAATATACATTTGATTTGCACGGGGATTGAAAATGAAAATGAAAATGAAATTGAAACATCAGGGTCTGAAGCAAAGCATGAGTGATTTGTGATTTTTAAACCAGAGTTGGGGGCACTTGAACGCTGAGAGGGTTTGGGGTTTGCACGAAAATCTGACACTTAAGTTAAATTTACATTGTGCTTTAATCATAGCACCAGAAATAATGTTTTGTTATATTGCAAATTAAGCAACTGCTTAAATAAACAACCTGAATTACCTGTTAAAACATCTACACTTCTGTTTATCAAGCCAAAAATTCAGTCACAGGTCGCAAACCACTGCCTGCTCTTTTGACAGTGGTAGGCCTTTTGGAGTGATGGGCACTGCCTCCCAGCTCTAAGTTATTCAGGATTTTTTTATTCGAAGCCAGCACCACAGTTCCTGGGGGCCGCTGAGGCACTATTTTATTTCCAGGCATGTGTTGTCAAAGTGATGATGTTGTAATTAATGCAAATGTTCTGTAAAGATTGTCTTTCCCAAAAGAGAACATGTCGATGGGCGGAGTACAGAAAGGTCAAATTGAGTGTGAGAAAACAGAAACGGTCTTTGAAAACTGACTGCTGAGGGCAGGCTGCAGTACAACCCAGTCAGGTGAACTGCTGTGTCTTTTTTGTACATTCTCAGATTTGGACTCTGGAAATGAGTGATTTGTCCTTGAAAACATGAGAAGAAACAGAGAGACTAATCGGGGGATTTGTCGTTGCTATGGAGGTGACCAGGTATGACTCAGCGTGTTCCCTTGTGGAAGTGCTCACTGTAGCAGACGCAGGCCACACACGCGCACACACACACACACACACACACGCACATGCACACGAACACACACAAAAAGCCAGTTTCCTTAGCCTTGGTGAAATCACATGAACAGCTGCAGAGGTATGAAAAACACGGCATCTCTATTTAGTGAGCAGTGAATGAGAGCAATGAATTTACAAAGATGTTAAAGATTCAGGCAACTTGAACAATGCAGCGTCACGCTTGCTGTTTTGCAGGCAACAGGTTCTCCCTCCCCCTTTTCAGATGACGAGATTCTGTTGAAGTTATTTGGACGAGCAGCCAAGAGCGAAAGCTTTTACATCAGCTTTAATAGCATCTTATTAAAACGAACTTTATTCTCGCTGCCGTGTCAGATCGCCATAAATCTGTGCTTTTAGCAGTTGGCAGGATGGACAGGCTGTCCTCCGCATTTGGCAGTGCTTTTGGGTCACAGCCATTTGTCCTTTAATATTTTAGGCCCACGGTTTTGTATCCCTTCTGGAGGCAAATTCAATAAGAATAAGGTCCATTTAGGCTTGGAGAAATGAGTCAGTGATTGTCCTCTGGAGGAAGAAGCACTTCCACTCTAAGGTGAGACTAATAGCATGGCCAGAAAGATATTTAGTCTTAAGAAGGTAGGAGGATGCTCACATTCTCTTCACAAATTGGCCCTTATTCTAAAATCTTTAATTACTGTTAGCATGAGCACTTTAGGCTTGATATTCAGTATTTAATTAAATTATTATAGGATCAGAATGTAACTATCATGATAAATGACTGTGTAGGCTGTAAAGCTAATAAGGAAATTTGAATGGACAGATTATTTTGAGTCACTATAACTGTAATCTTTTCAGTGATGTGCTGACACAGCGTGCTGAAACACTTCCATTGTTGGTGGAAAGAGATGTGTTGTAGGGGCTTGGGGTCTGACGAATTCTCCCTACTTTGAACAGTTTGCCGGTAATGATGATCCAGTTCACTCTTGAGAAGGTTATATGGTTAGATAATTCTCGGTCTACCAATCATCATGTGGCAACAAGACATCAAGTGTATCTGTTAATAGCCAGGTAAGACTAAACCGTCATCCTACTAAAACTTCTAATAAATGCAATTATAAAAAATGTGTATATGTGTAATGTTTCACATTTGCACAAACCTAATTCTGAGCTTTAGATAATCCAGTAATTCTCTTTCTTCAAAAGAAATTCTCAAACAAAACCTCCCACATGGTTTTCTGTGTTTCTACAGCTTTCTGTGGCGCTGATGCATATTTATCATAATAATGTGTTTAATATCAGTTGCAAACATATCTTGGTTGATCTCTAAGTCATGAAAGACGACTTACATAGGAACCAATTAGTGCAAGATGGTAATCAAATGATGGCTGAGTAGAGCCAGCAGACAAGCCAATCAGATTGCTGGAGGGAAAATTACAATGATGCAGACAGCCAATAAGCATGCTGGAAGGACAGTAGTACAGGTCAGTCTCAGCATGACAACGTTAATCAAGCTGCAAGAAGGAAAAGTCACCTAGCCCAGTCCCAGACCTGGAGTTGAAAACCTCTGAAACAGCCTATAAGGGTGCAGGAGGGGAAATCCAATAGCCAATCAGAGTCCAGGAGGGAAAATTCAACAGGTAAGGGCATGATTTGAGAGAAGATGCAAGTGATGTCTCATTACTATCCAAACTGGATTAATGTTATGTGATATCACATAATCTAAAATGATGATTATTTAGCACAAATTTGAGATGTACATGCCAGGTTGCCAGAATGCTGAAAATAACTAGTCAGTTACACTGCAAGAGAGAGAATTCAACCAGCCAGTCTCATATTGTTTGAAAATTGCTGGGAAATAACCAATTATCCCTATTTCGCACTCCATTTGAATGGCAAATTCCTATTTACAAGTGGGAAACTCTGGTTTATAATATAACAAGAACTTTCAGCTTTTCCATCAGTGAAAAGTGCAAAACTTGGTGTTGAATGTGAAAAATACAGATCTGATACACTTCTATGAGGTCTATGTGCTTTTTTTACTTACAAAAGAAAAAGCAGGATCTGTATCCTCCATGATTTGTTTTCCCTAGAGGTGGGAGTATCTTTAAACAAGCAACCGAGCTGAAAGAAGTCTTATTCTCAACCTTCCTGTGAGCACCTGAACCAAATCAGCTACACTATATGGACAAGAGTATTGGGACACACCTGTTTTTCAGGGTTTGGGCTAGGCCCCTTACTTCCAGTGAAGATTAATCTGAATGCTTCAGCATACCAAGACGTTCTGGACAACACCATGCTTCCAACTTTGTGGACACAGTTTGGGGGAGAACCTTTTCTATTCCAACATGACTGTCCCCCAGTGCACAAAGCAAGCTCCATAAAGACATGGTTGGAAGAACTTGACTGGCCTGGACAGAGCCTGACCTCAACCCCATCCAACACCTTTGGGATGAACTGGAATGAAGATTGCGAGCCAGGACTTCTCGTCCAGCATCAGTGCCTGACCTCATAAATGCTCTACAGAATTAATGGGCACAATTTCCCACAGAAACACTCCAAAATCTTGTAGAAAGCCGTCTGAGAAGAGTGGAAGCTGCAAAGGGGGACCAACTCCATATTAAAGTCTATGAATTTGAATGCAGTGTCTTTAAAGTGTTGGTGTAACGGTCAGGCGTCCTAGTGCATGGTTTGCGTAATGAGACAAACCCACTCGTCCTTTTGAGCACAAACTAGTCAGCAAGTGAGGAGGGAGCTGCTGTTGGATTAGAACAGACCCTCAGAGGGCGGGGGGATTTTATTGTTCAGAGGGGCCGCTTTTCTCTCACTGGAGCAGGAAGTTTGAGGCAAAGCGTGGAAAAATGGACGGACAGGATCAACACAACACGCCCCGAGCTAAACATTGTGCAGTGACATGTCCTGTGGGGCTGTGCAGTGGAGTGAAGCTGGGTGTCCCCCTGTCTGACTGAGTTTCTGCTCCCAGGACTCTCGTCATGGCGAGACTTTCTGTCAGAAAACTCTTTGCTTTGTGTCTCTGTGCTTCAGCGGTGGTTTTCCTAATCATTTCTCTCCAGGTAACTCAAACCCTGCTCTCTGCCAGCCGGTAGGCTCAGGGGAGCCTGTTTTTAGCTTAAAAGTGTTGTATGGACTGAGTATGAGGGGGAAAGGGCTGTTACTGGTGCCCCCACCCACATCCCAGTTGCTGGTCTAGTGGTTAGGGAGTTGCCCCTGCGATCAGAAGATGTGGGATTCGAACCCCTGAGGTACCCTTCACTAAGGTACAGTCCCCACAAACTGCTCCCCAGGTGCAGCTGGTGGCCTAGGGAGTTACCCCTGCGATTGTGGGTGTGGATCCCAGGACTGCTAGTGGCACCACTGGTGCTGCGTTCCTGGCTGCCCACTGCTTCATTTGGTGAATGAGTTAAATGCAGAGAAAGAATTTCACATTGTTCCCAATGTGTGCTGTGCTGTGGTGTGTTCACTATAAGGGACCACTTTATTTTATCACTGTAACACACTGATGTAACCTGGTGCAGAACCTTTATCTGAACATGTTTCTGCTCTCTGCCTCACTCTCCTGTCCTTTCTTAGAGCTGACCAATATATCAGTGTTAAATGAAGGCCTGTGATGGAGACAGCAGGACCATACTCCCTCACATTAAGATATAAATGTAAAGAATATACCCTTTATTTATAACCTTTAGACCTAGTCTACTGACAATTCATCCTTAATGAAACTACATTGCAGTGTCTTTGCATTGTACTTTTTATAATAAATGGTCCTGGAGTTTCTGTTAGAGGTTTTCAGTCATGTAGAAATGCTTTATTTAGATGGTCCACTGTAGTTGTTTTATATATGCTTACATTTTCTTTAACATCCAACTAAATATATACTAAAGATTCTATTAAATCTAACCCTAAAAGTGGCCCTAACTAACATTCAACTGCATTTCTATTAAATGCAACTGAATTTTAAGTTGAATATAAAAGATTCTATTAAGTCTAACTTTAAAATTACCCTGACTTTAACCTTAACTTAAAACTTAAATCTAATCTTAAACCTAAACCTAACCCTAGTGCTTTTTGATAATCCACCTGATTATGTGTTAATAATTCAGGTATATGTAGATAATCTCTTAAGTGATAAAATAAAATGTGGCCTAAACTTTTAAATTAGGTGGAGATTCTTTAAACTTAAAAATAAGGTTCCCCAAATATTCATCTCATTTTCAGTTATTTTTTTAGAGAATCATAAAGAGAACCAATAGTGGTTATTTTAATCTAAGGCCAAAGAATACCTTTTTTGTTTTTCACCTTCATTTTTAAGAGCGTAGTCTTAACTGACTAGTCTAAGCCTTTGTCCACCTACTCATCATAATTAAAAAATATATCTATTTCAGAAATCAGACTGAATTGAGTGATTACTAACATAATGTTGGTCTTTCGCATTTGCTGTTAATATGTCTCTATTTTAAAGGATCAGTTCTCAAGATGAAAGATCAGGATTGGAAGTATTTGATCAGTCTGTACAGAATGTCCTCTTGTTTGCAAGCACTGTTTTGTCCTGCTTGTCCTCTAACTGTCTTCCAGGATTAACAGACTGACTGACTCTTGGATGAAAGCTTGTTCCTGTCCTCTTTACTGGTATTCCTTATCTTCTGCTTTAACCACAACAAGCTTCATCTCATCACCTTCCTCCTGCAGTTCACTCTGGAGTCTTTTGTTTAACGGGATGGTTGACATTGTGTTTGGAGAGACTTGCATTGCACTGCATTTTGCAATTTTGCCTTACATGCCACACATGCCAATTTTGCTTTACATGCCGCATTCAACATCAGTCATGTCAGTTTTTCTTTCTACTACAGCTTAAAGTGATGATTTAGCAAACTATAATGTCATCTTTCCCCTCACTCCAAATGTAGTGCATGAGCTGAGACGTAGTTTTTATCTAAAGTTTGTTGCCTTCGTTTTGCAGTGGAGCTAGGAGCTAATGGTACTTTATGTCTCTTTAGTTAACATTGTGCAACCTAATCTCACAACTGTGTTGAGTTGCTGCACTATATGGACAAAAGTATTGGGACACACCTCTTAATTATTGAATTCAGGTGTTTCAGTCATACCCATTGCCACAGGTGTATAAAATCAAGCATACCAAAACATTATGGGACAACGTTATGCTTCCAACTTTGTGGACAGTTTGGGGGAGGAACCTTCTCAAACAACATTATGGGACAACGTTATGCTTCCAACTTTGTGGACAGTTTGGGGGAGGAACCTTCTCAAACAACATCAGTGCCTGACCTTATAAATGCTCTACAGAATAAATGGACACAAATTTCCACAGAAACTCCAAAATCTTGTGGAAAGCCTTCCAAGAAGAGTGGAAGCTGTTACAGCTGCAAAGGAGAGACAATCTCCATATTAAAGTCTATGCATTTGAATGCAGTGTCATTAAAGTCCCTATTGATGTAATGGTTAGCTGTCCCAATACTTTTGTCCATATAGCGTATTTTTGTGAACTGTAGCAGTGGATACATCAATGTCCAGTTGTTTGCCGGCATGTAAAAGTCCATTCCATGGCATGCTTCCACCCAACAGTACTTTGAAAATGAGTATAAAGACTTGAGTCATTATTCTGAGTTGTACTATTTTGACCTTTTTTTTGGCGTCCTCATGGCGTTTATATTATTTTTATATTTCTGCTTAGGTTGTAGAGGAGCTGGGCCAGTTTGAGCACACAGCACACAGACTCTCCCCTGAGGAAAAAGAAGAGTTAACACAAATCCAGGCATTCCCAGACAGCAGTTTGCTCAATGAAGAGAAGATCTCTGCTCCTCCTGAAGAATGGTGTCCCTTTATAGTGTGGTGGTCTCCTCTGACTGGCGAGCTGGGACGGCTTGGCGAGTGTGGCAGTAACAGATGCTTTTTCACCATCAACAAGTCCTACTATTCTCACCCTGCGACTCAAGCCTTCCTGTTTTATGGTGAGTGACAAAGCCCCAGGGCCTCAGAGCAACATGCAGTATTCTTGAGCATTGTTGCAATTTATCTATTAGCATAATGTGCAGACAAGGGTGGGCAAAATCTAATGTTGCAATACATGAAGACATCTTCATTATACACAGTGCATGTCGTGACAGGTTTTCTGATCTTTGCTAATGAGTTGGAAAAGAACGCAATTCACAAATATATGCAGTATTTTTTTTTCAACATAACTAAGAAAAACAGAAAAAATCAAATCAAAAGAATAACAGGCTATTATTCAGTCAGCATTAATGCAGTTTTATGCAGTTTTAATGTGACCGCGTTACTTTTGGTTGCTGTTTACAGGTTCTGTACTATTGCTTGAAATCACTATTTTGATGAAGCCTGCAATCATCCAGTATTTTATACTAGAGCTAAAAGATTCATTGTTTTTATATCGCCCCACAGTGGGGCAGTGGGTAGCGCTGTGCCTCACACCTCCAGGGTTGGGGGTTTGAATCTGGGTCCTGGCCTTGTGTGTGCGGAGTTTGCATGTTCTCCTTTTGGTGGCGTGGGTTTCCTCCGGGGTCTGCGGTTTGTCCCACAGTCCAAAGACGGCCGACAGGTGAATTGGGGATTCTAAATTGACTGTAGGTGTGAGTGAATGGTGAGTGTGTGTGCACACTGTGGTGGGCTGGCACCCTGCCTGTGGTGAGTCCCTACCTCATGCCCATTGACCCCGGGACAGGCTCCGGGTACCCGCGACCCTAGTGAGGATTAAGCGGTTACAGAAAGTGAGTGAATGTTTTTATATCAAAATTGCAGTTTGAAAAAAAATTCAAATAGCAAACGTAGTTTTCAGATTAGCCTGCATCATCAGTAAGTAGTTTTAAGTGGGGATGTAGATTAACATAGATTTTAATACATTTCAAATAAAAATTCAAATCAATTTACATTTTGCAACTGTTAAAACTTTTAAGTGCTGAAACGGAATAGTTCAGTCTCTATTGCTAATGTTGCTAACAATGAATGAAAGCCAGTAGTCACAGATTATTTTGAATTATTTAGATAATATGTCTACTGGAAACTTCTTTCCACTCACTGTTGGTAACATTACCATGTTTTTTCATTTAAGGTAAAGAGGAAAAAGGCCAGATTTACTTAAGATCTTTCATGTAAGTGAGAAAGTGGTTGTTAGTTCATAAAAAATAATGAGATTTAAATTGCAGTCACAGTTAAATGAAATTAAATATTTTAATCCAAATTGTTCAGCCCTATTTTGTACTGGGGTGATGTGCTCAGGAAATAATTTATCACAATAGCATTAACATATCGTATTATCCAGTCCTACATGCGGATAATGAGTCTGAAATTTTCCTGCTGGTTGGTGCCTTTTTACAGCAGGGCTGGTGTGATGATTCATACTAACATCTTTGCAAAAAGCATTGAGAAAAAACATGCCTTCACTGTGAATTACATTCAGTTATCACGAAACCTTCAGGTCCTTTATACTCTGTTTTCCTAGCATGATTACCTGAAGAAGACGGCTTTCATTAAAATAATCCATTGTAAATATGTCGCCTCTTCACTCAGACAGAGTGCAGGATTCAAATGGGAAGATAATAATCTACATCTTTTCAAAACGTTTAGCCCACATGGGGCTTTTGATCACATTATTTTTCTCTCCCACCTGAAGCTATTGGCAGATTGACATGACTGACAGATTTACACAGCGCACAGCTGATGCCACAGCATAGCAATGAAGAAAGGCAACACCTGGACAAAAGAGACTTTTTCCAAGCACAACAAAAGTACTTTGCATAAACATATGGAACTAGATGGATGTAGCCCAAAGGAGTGGTACATATGCAGTAGTATACAGAGTGTTATTTTTAATTTCCAGGGGTTGTTTGGGGGTATTACTGTGTTTGTTTTGTTTACAAAATGTTTGATTACATCAAATGCGTAGCATTTATAGCATTTCAGCTAGTGTGTGTATTTAAGGAGTAAGGAGTATACTCTGCCATAAGACAGTATTGTTGCATGTTTGCATTATTAATGTTCAGTGGGCAAGAAATATCCAACACGTTGCACAAACCACATTAATACATTTCCACTTCTGTAAAGTGCACAAAAACTTGACCATATGTCCACATTAATGCAAAAAATATCAAACTTGCAAAAATGTGTAATACTGAAAAGCCACTTGAAAATATTAACTTAATTTATTAGTGTAGTGTAGCCCTTACTGGCTATTACAGCTACCAATATTTTAACTTCTGTGTTTAGAGATATTTTGACCCATTTTTCCAAACTTCTTTCAAATTGAACAAGTTTCTGAGATCTCTTTGCTGAAGCCTAATTTTCAGTTGTTACTGTAAATTCTCAGTCAGGGCTTGACTTGGCCATTCCACAACCTTGATGTCATTCCTCTGGAACCATGTCACTGTTCCCTTGTTTGTTCTTTGGCTCATTGTCCTGTTGGAAAGTCCAGCCTCTTAGCAATTTTTGGCTCTGGGAGACAATTGCAGATTCTTTTCCAGAATACCTTGATATACGGAACCATCCATCTTCCCTGTGATTTGAAGTGCACCAGTAAGTCCTGATGAGAGAAAACCCCAGAACGTCGTTACGTTCTTCTTTGTCCATACATAGCTTACTGTATTTCGTCCTGAAAGCACTATTTTGGTTTTGTTTGGCCACATCAGTGTTCCAGAAAGATGTTGTCTTTTTAGGTTCTAATGTGTGAACTTTTGCTGAGCTTGAACATGTCTACGCTTCAACAGAGGAGTTCTCCTGGCTGTTTGAAAATGAAAGCCTTTGTGGCGGAACACTCGTCTGATTGTGTTCTATTGTTTGTCATGATCTTGCAAGCCATACATCTGGCCGCACATTTAGAAATGTTGGTAGGACGTCCGGATTGAGGCAGAGTAATGGTGAAACCATGCCAACTTTCCAACTGCATTTCCAGCTATAGAAACTGAGACATTTACTTGGTTGATGATCTTCCTGTATCTCAGTCCATCTGCAAATTCTCTTCTTGAATATCTCATGAGAGCTCTTTAGATTTAGCCATCATGATACTTTATGGTAACCCAAAAAGTAAAGCTACTGACCACACCACATGCAATGGAATAAAAAAAAAAAACAATCTGGAATGGTGGTTCTTAAAGTTAGTCATTGGGACTCCATGCTCTGCACATTTGTTTTCTATGTTGTAACAACACACAAGGAGCTTGTTAATTAGTCAACAGCCTTAATCAAGTGTGGGGTCCCTAGAACTGGAATTGACAATCCTTGTTGTTGAGGTCATACCTAATTCAGAAATTTTTAGATCTTATCTAGATCATATGTTATTCCAACATCCCTTTGTACTTTTTGCATCAGTGTATTGGTGTTTCTGGTTTTGTGAGCTTTGCAGTTGTGAAAATGTGCTAAATGTAGTTTTTGTAATGTGTTGGATATTTCCAGCAGTGTGTTGTAATATTTCAGGTGAACAATACCGGCATACAGAAAAATCTGATATTGCTCAAACTAGAGCAGAGCAATATGATCGTTATTGTGATAAATTACATCACAATATGCTTTTCTGAGCGTATCCTGGATTTGTTTTTTGCAGACATGTCAGCTAATATGAAAATGTGAATTAATTTGAGATTTGCCTTCTCCCAGTCCTTCATGAACGCCCTCACTGTGCACTGCTGCTGCTAAATGGCTTCTTATATTCTGCAAAATTTATCACAGTCCTTCTGGCTCATTTGCTTCCCAGTGTCTCTGTGGCAGTTTTAGTGGAAAGTCTTTGGCCTCCAGCAGAAAAGTTAATCCCGGCTTGGCTGACCCTGCAGCTTTCAGGGCTGCAGCCTTTGCAAGCTCTGCCTTGAGCCGAACACCAAAACCCTTGAATCAACTAATTACTTCACCTCGCAGACTGCGGAGAGTGGTGTGGTGGTGGGGGGCTCCATTAAAATGTTCCACTTTGTCAGGACTGTAGTGATTCAGATTCATTTACCTCTCCGGAGAATACAAGTGGCTGAAATATGTGTGGTCATATAAGCTCTTACCATTGAAGGTGAATACACTTTAGCTTTTTTCAGTCTAATATATGGCATATATGTTGATTATCATGGTGGGTGTCCCCATATTTAGAATAGAACAAAAAAACCTGTTGAGTTTTTTCTGTAGAACACTTTCACGAATTCTTCAGTAAAGGATGTTTTCTAAGCTGTAAATCTGTGTAATGTAATTTTTAGAGATGAGACCAGCGTTCCAGAGGGAAGGCTTTGTGTTACCAGCAAAGTTGATTTAGACGTTTAGTGGTTTGGAAGGTTTATAAACTCCACTTGATTGTGTGTGAACATTAGGGGAAGAAAAGGTAACCAGAATTATCTCAGTGTCTCCCGTGTTCAGAAGTTGAATTAAACTATTGTTTGAATGTAATGATTGAAGCTGTGAATTTATATATATTTCATATAGTGATGTTTAATCATGGACTTTAGCAACTGCCCGTTGACCTCAGTGGATCAGTGGGTTTCCAGTTTTAAACATACTTAAAGGGAAATGTATCATAATTTGCCCATCATGTCCTGTTCCATGCTGTGACGCAAAATTGACATGAAAGCTAAAGTTGATTTGCACTTTTCAGCTAGATGTTTTAATCACTACCAGCACATAATTAAATTTCTTTGGAAGTAAATCAAATCACTGAATAGGGAGACGGAATCTGGAATGGTATGATACATGGAAACATAGAGATTAAAGTACATAATTGGTTCACTGCAATTTTTCTCTGAGCTTCAGTGGAGGAAAAAAAAAAGACTTTTGGGGACCAATTACTGCTGCACTGTAAGCATCGACTCTGCATGGCATCTTTTTTGAAGATTTAAGAAAGCATCGTCCAAACTGTTGCATCACCAAGGTTTAGATTTAGTTTAGTTCATACAACTTATCATTTATTTAAAACATAATAGCTGTTTCTGATTTTCTTCCATCTTTTCATCAACTCTTGTATATATAGTCCTTCCTTTCTTGTGAATAACAGGTGAAAAGGAACAACGTTCTATGTCGTTTGAAGTTATTCTGATCTCTGGGGGGCAGTTTATGCAAAATTACTGTGATAAGAGGCACTCGTCAAACCACTGTGGATGGCTGCTGCAAGTCAGCTAACCTAATGCTGTGTCCTCTGTTCACGTCCAAAAATAGACAAGTGACACTACTGCAGCTCCAATAATACAAATGACTTGTCGCCTGATTGAGACCCCACATGGAAAAAGCTGTCGAGAGACTTTAAAGCAAATGGAGACAGCTCTATTCCTACCTGTTTCCATAGGAACCATATACTTCATGGCAACTATAACAAAGGCAATTCTGGTACTTAGGTTTTGTTGTTGAAGATTCATTGTTATTGAATGCCAGTGATGAAGAACTGGAGCAACTTCTGTTCCACTGCTCTTGTTTTAAGTCGGCTCTCAGACAATTAAACGACAAAGTGGGAGACAAAAGGCACTCAAATCCCAAGATTCAAGTGAATACAGGCAGTTTGAGTCTCAGATCAATGTAGGCAAGTCTTAATTTGAGTATTAAGTCAATCCAGACAAGTCTCAGTTTAAGTCTCAAGTCACATCTTAAACTTTGTGGAGCCAGAGATTTACCTGCATTTGACAAAGGTGCTGTTAGGGGACATTTTGATGCAGGTTTGGCATACCTACACCGGGAAATAAATCCACTTTAACGGAAAGTAGCTGACTGAAGAGAGCCCATCTGCAGCTGGAAGCCTCTTCACATTTCTTTTATCTTTGGCCTCAATACTTTTTGAGTCATAAGGCTGAAGTCCAAGTCAAAGTCCATGTCACTGGTGCTCAAGTCAAGTCCCAAGTCATCAAAACTTAGCTTGTCCTCACTTATCTCATGTTTTAAACAAGGTAACTACAGCTTCGATTTCAGAGTAATTTGCTTAAATTGCACTAGCAGTCTGTCTGTTTGCACCTGACTGATTAGAACATTTTGTGACCAGTACCTACTCTGAGTCTTGTGATGCCCAATACTTTTGGCCAATGTCATTTTTATTCGGTCAAAAAGGAAGCTATTCCAGTCGTTTTAATTGAACAGTTTCTGACTGATATAATAATAATTTAGACAATTGTAACAACTGTAACATTTATACTCACTTAAGGCAAAGGCCACATTATTAGCACCTGAGTACCTGACAGCATGTTCAGAATACCATCATATTTTTTGAATAAAGCAGTTTTTTTTTAATAAAGCATTTAAAGAGACATTTCTGTTGTTGTTGATAAATCTGTGGAACCTTTTCCTTGCTGATTTTATCTGCCAAGCTATATATGTATCGGTCGAGTCTCTTATTCGGTTTATTGCTCTCTCTTAAGGTACAGACCTCAACATTGAGAGTCTCCCTCTGCCAAGAAAGGAACACCATGATTGGGCTCTGTTCCATGAGGAGTCACCTAAGAACAATTATAAACTCTTCCACGAGCCTGTCATCACTCTTTTTAACCACACTGCCACCTTCAGCCACCTCTCCCACCTCCCACTCACCACCCAGCACCTGGAGAGCCTCCGAGTGCTGACCTCTCATACGTTTCTGATGCCCCTGACTCAGAAGAACCACCTGAGACACACTCTAGCTCCTGTGGTGTATGTCCAGTCAGACTGTGACCCGCCATCAGATCGAGACAACTATGTGCAAGAGCTCATGAAGCACATCCAGGTGGACTCCTATGGCCAGTGCCTGCACAACAGAGATCTTCCCTCACACTTGAGGGATTCTACAGCCATGGAGGAACAGAGTTTTTACCAGATTCTATCCCAGTATAAGTTCATCCTAGCCTTCGAAAATGCCATCTGTGATGATTACATCACAGAAAAACTGTGGCGGCCGCTCAAGCTCGGTGTAGTCCCTGTATACTATGGAGCCCCTAATGTTCACATGTGGCTCCCAAGCAACAGGAGTGCCATTGTGGTCGACCCCAACGAACCCCCAGAAAAACTGGCCCAGTATTTAAAGAGGCTGGACAAGAATGACTGGGAGTATTTAACATACCTGGACTGGAAGCTGAAACAAGACGTCTCAAACCAGAGACTTGTTAAAGAGCTGAAGGAGCGTCAGTGGGGTGTCCAGGATATCACCCAGGATAACTTCATTGATGTCTTTGAGTGCATGGTGTGCAACAGGGTCTGGGAGAACATCAACAGGCAAAATGAGGTAACCTGTTATTCACTACATGTTAAAGGACCCATATCCTACATTTTTTTCTTCCCTTTTTTTCCCCTAGGGTCTACTGGTTTCATGTTTAGGTGGTTTTAAATGTCAAAAAGTTAATTCATATTTACATAACTATTTCCACTCTCTCTGTATACCTTAAATGTAAACAGGCTTTTAATTACTGCACCATTAAGACTGATATATGTAATTGACCTCCACTCCGACTAGCTGCCCTGTATTTTGCCTCATTCAGAAAGCACCCCAGGACGTTTTTGCAGGTTCATTTCCATACAAGGACGATATAGACTGTGGAGTAAACAGTGTGCTTTGAAATATTCAGTTTTTATGCATTCCATTATATGGACCCTTTAAAGATATACTTCAGGCAAAAATCGAATTTACACAATTTTCCCTCCCCTTCTTTACTACACTGTGCTCTTAATTCAGCACATGCATGCCTCAAACTGTCAAGTCATTAAGTAATCTTAAATAGATATGTTTGTCTGGTTTCTGATACTGTTTGACACTGTTAGAATGAGACAAAATACATTGCATAGCTAGTGTTGTAAATGTTGCATGATTTGCATGATCCTAATTGCTGACACACTAAAGTTCTTTTAACTATTAGGTGCATTAGCCTTGTAGCTGTAACTGCAGTTTTGGCTGATTGAGTACATTTACTGTGAGAGGAAGATTGTACAAATTTGACAGTACCATGACTTTTTACAGGAGCTCCTTTTTACAGGAGCCATAAACTGCAATTTCCACCTGTTATTGATGTCCCTGTTATGACAGCAGGGGCTTTGCACTTTTCCCCTTTCACCCCGTTTTTACTCACTAGCAGCTCAACACAGTATTTCACACATGGAGATCCAGTAATGTCCTAGTTAATGCGATAACATCATGGGGAAACTATTTTATCTGATTATTTTAATGGATAATATCCACGTTGATTTCTATTCTGTTGTCTTAATGGCCACCAGGGGGCCTGCAGAAAAACACTATGTGGACTAAATACTTCTCACCCTCACAGAAAAAGGCCTGAGTCACTGCTTTTCTCCAGCCAGTGTGGGATGCTGAGGGTAGTTAGTCATGGATGTGGATGTGATTTTAACTAGCTTTGACCTGAGGATAGTAAAAAAAAAAAAAAAAAATCAGCCATTACAGAAAACATTAAATAAATACACGAAGGAAAGAGAAAGGGCATAATTAGAGTGTTTCTCTACTACACAGGGCCACAATTTCTTAAGAGACAGTAATACTGCATCTTAAGCTGCACTCTCTGACTGTAGAATGGCAAAATAGCAAGTGTTCAATTGATTTATTATGAAAGAAGCTGTTAAAGAAGCTGGATGTATATCCCCCTGCACATGTAAAGATGTTAGACCTAAAAGTCAGTAACAACCTCTAAGGAGGTTTGAAACTCAACCTTGGGAATGCCACCAAAACTTTCAGATATTTTCTGTTTCTTTGAGGACCTGAGAGTTATCCTGAAGTATAAACGCCTTTAAAAATCCTGATTATGGCTTTGATACGCTTGCTGGTTTTGCTTACCTGCCAGAATTTGTGCTGTTGCCATGTCAACACATTTTCTGTTGTTTTACATGTCTCATTTTCTCTGTTCTCCTCGCTAACAGGGCCTGCCTCCTCGACGCTGGCAGGCTGAAGTGGATCATCTGAGATGCCCACCTCCAAAGCTGTTTGACTTCACTGTAGATTCTCTCAACAGCTCCTCTCTGCGCCATATATGGAGAGCCAGTTACGACCAGTCGGTTAAAGAAGCCAGAGCTCTGAGAAGGCTAGTGCTGAGGAATAGAAACTTCTCTGTCACACAGTTCTGGCGGGAGGTCTTCAGTGACTGAAAAATACACTGCTTGAAGTGTGTATTAGTGGGGTCATTTAAGCCCTTAAGGTGGAGTAAGTAGAATTGTATATTAACTGGTGAAGTATTAAATGCACACACACATACATACTGTGTTTATACATCCAGACATAAGGGGTTTTACGTGCATTAATGTTTCAATTCCAAGAAATTTTGGATCATTTTTATTGGTCCGTTTGTCAGTGAAAAAGGAAATTGGTGGTTTCAAATCATGTCCCTCAGCTTAAAAAAACCCCAATACAATTCAAAGTTTTATTGCAACAAAACATTAGAAATACTTAAAACAAGTGTAACTGACTGGTTTTCAATATTTTATAGTACGTAATATGCGTAGTAACATATTATTTAAGCTCATTCAGTCTCATTTAGGCTTATTTAGGCTCAAACTATTGGTTTTGAAGAAGTCATATTAGGTTTGTGTTTAGTGAAGAAAGAGAAGTATAACTCAGATTTTCATCTCTTTCAAACTCCTTCGGGTTTACGTAAGAGCCAAATTTTATTCTTCAACATGCTAATGATCCTGAGCATTCTTCAAAATTGTGCCAAAATTATATCTAGTCCAAAGAAAAGCAAAGATTTGAAAATTATGTCTTGACCTCCCCAGTCTCCAGATCTTTCTCTTATTGAGCTGCAGGGTCGAGCTCGACCGACATGTTCAAAATGAGAGTCCAGCAAATGAGACAGAACTGTTTGCTGCTTGAAAAGATGGGAGGGGTTGGATACAAGTTATTTCCAAGAATTGCTAGAAAAGAGGCCACAAGTCTGTGCTGCTGTGATAAAGGGTAGGGGTGGTTGTTTTGATGAAAGTCGTACATAAGCTTTCACATCCATTAAATTACACAGTGTATATTGTTACATTACACTTCAAAACCAGTCAGTCACATTTGTTTTAAGTTTTTCTGTTTTCTTCGAATAAAAGTTTGAAAGAGCAGCATTTCATGTATTATTTCTTATAATCCAAGGGTGCCCCAAACTTCAGGCCGTGGGTGTGTGTGTGTGGGGGTGTGTGTGTGTGGGGGTGTGTGTGTGTGGGGGTGTGTGTGTGTGTGTTTGGG
>JBBPCZ010000037.1:4500452-4522991 GCA_037974445.1 Brycinus macrolepidotus
TCTACAGAATGAATGGGCACAAATTCCCACAGAAACTCCAAAATCTTGTGGAAAGAGTTCCAAGAAGAGTCGAAGCTGTTGTAGCTGCAAACGGGGGACCAACTCTATATTAAAGTCCATATAATGTGGTACTGAGAGTTAGTACTGAATGGCATAACATTTTGGGATTAACTATTAAGTACATTTTTTGACAATTTTGACAATAGTAACAATATTTCATTAATAAAATCACCTGACACTGAAAAAACGTAAGCCGTAAGTCTTCGATAAAACGTAAAAGAACTTTGAAGTGACCACTGCTATAGGCTACAGTAAATTAGCGTTCTCACTGAACCTCAAACAGCTGCTGCTCTCTGATCTCAGTTTAGTTCTCCGTGGTCACTCCGCTGCTGTTCCATGTCTAACGCAGTGTGTCATATGATCAGAAGAGGTCGATTACTGAGCAGATGAAAGCAGAACGCGTGTAGGACTTTGGTGCATGAGCAGTTTGAAAACAAGCATGGAAGTGTGTGACAGCTTGCGTATTAAACTCTGCATAGCGACAACAAACATGGTGTTGAGATTCCCTGACATTGTGTAATTTCATGTCCTGTTTCTTTCTCAGTGTGGCATGACAAAAAATGATTTTACAGCTTCAAAGGCTCTGAATTGCTTCCCGGAATATGCTCCAACAGTACGTTAGGAACTTGCTGCTGAGATCAAATCCCACAGTCTGCTTGCTGATGTAATGTGCTTTTCTCATCTTTCTTCATTTGTTAGTTGCAGATAATAGAGTCTGATTGTATGAAATATTGAACAGTTTCTTTCCTCCCAGTGCCATTGTTTCCCCTGGCAGAATGACATCTACGCCTCAGATCCCCAAACGAGACCTTGACACAACTTCAAGACTTATTTTCCTTTCACTTTGTTCTGCAAGCAATACAGCCAATGCTGCATGTCTTGACCAAAATCAAAGAGCATAAAACATGCTGGACATCTTCATGGACCAATCCTTCACTCTTTATAACTGCATTTTATCGGTCGAGTGTTTGAATTTAATTGTCGAAACAGTTGATTATTAATATATTGTGTGGAGCTTACACTGCCAGGTGAGTGAAGAGGATTGTCCCGAGGAATTTTCTTCTTTTGATCCAAGTTCCTCCTTCGAATCTCACTGTAAACTTGTCCTACTCGTACTATAGCTGGCATGAGCCAGAGGTTGGGTGGATTCCTTTCTGAGTCTCGGTTTCTCAATGTTTCTTCCTCATGCTTTCCATGTATTTTTCTGTTTGAGTCTCCGGTTCTCTCAGTGTTCCTTCCATATGCTCTTATTGAGCTTTTCATGACACCTTCACCTTCACCCTCACCCTCAGTTTGCTCATTAGTGGTGTGGTGCTCCATTTCCATAAAGCTGCTTTATAAAGTGCCACATAAATAGAATTCAACCTTAATAAATGAAACAAATTTAGTTTCTGTTTTATTTTCCAGTGATTGTTCATGCGTAAGTGCCCTTAAAATGCCTTATTATTCCAGTCCTTGCACTGCCTGTGGGTTTAAGTGGAAATTTGGAGAACGAACAGTTATGCAGTCGTCCAGGACCTCTAACAAGGTTGGTTGCTGTATATTGTTGTAATGTTATGTAAATTGCCAGGAATTTATCTGATATGAATGATTGTAAAACTGTGCATGATGGACCCATGAAAGCTGAAAGTTGGTAAAATGCTTCCTCTGCTGGGATTATATAAACAGGAATATATAAACAAGGAAAGCAAAAGTGGCCATGTGATGTCTTCCCAAAAGCAGCGAGTATCATTAGGCAGTTGAAGCGCTATGACAGCTTAAAAGACATCAGTTTCACTTTCTTTCTGATCCCAGCCTTGAGAGCAGCTGTAATAATCTAAAGGCCTTCCGATGAGTTTGTAATCAGGCATGTATTTAGACCCCTATCCTGACCTGCTTTCTAACCTATGGTGCACTCAATGTAAGGACACAGTATTACCCAGTAAATATCACCTCATTACTTCTGTGTTGGACAGACCCACATTTTGTTTTTATTCCAGAAATATCACCCAAGCTGTACTCCACAGTACCCCTGGGACTTTGTTTTCTAGGCTGTTATTGGAGAGCAGCCTATTTATGTCTTCGGTTGGAGGCTCCACATAAAACGCTATTGTGATTTTTACATTACAGACCCTCAGAGGGCACAGGCCCACCAACCAGCGAGCCATTTTACAAGCTCATGGCTAAGCTTCTGAGAAGTCCAGGAGGAGTAAACAGGGGCTAGCTTTTGATCTCACCCAAAAACATCTGCAGCAAGTTTGGACACTGAATGCCAACTTGCGTGAGAGCTAAGAATGTCAGGTTAACAAGTTATTCATTATTGTTAGTGGTTATATTGAACAGCCAGCCTGCAATGACTTCAGGTGAACTATTTACCTTGGCCCACATCCAAAAAGAACAAAAAAAAAAAAAAAAACATGTCCAGGGCCAATGCTTTAGGTTATTTCAGTGCCCAGGCCAATTACAAGAACTGAACTCCTTACTACAGGCCATAAAAGCTAGTGTTGCTATTAACAGAGCATGAGTCAACACTGTTAAGGAGATGCTGGTGCAGTTGGTAAACTATAGACTACATAACTTAATTTCACCTGACAGTCTGCTGACTGTACGTAGTAAACTGCTCCATTTAATCACTTGAAGTGCTTGTTCTTATAAGATGTGAGAAAGGATAGATGTGAGGCAAACCAGCAGCACTGAATGTGAAACGTACACTTATCAAACCAAATAAAAGAACTAAAATGTGTTAATTTAAGGAACACTCAACCTGATTAGTTTTATCAATTGGATATGGTCAATTACCTCAGTGAATGACCTAAACTTTCTTTTCTGGACCAAGTAAAAGAACAGAGAACCTGTTCCCTGTACCAGGAATGTAAAAAATACCCACCAAGAAGATAATGTTTTACCTTCACATCCCACAAGCCCCACCTATCACTGAGAGAAATGACCCTCTGTGATAGTTGCACTCACAACATAGAAGGAAAATGCATTGTGATTTGTAGAGCATGCTGCCTTTGGGTCTAAAGACCACATGCTTTTGTTAAGTACATGTAGAAACAGCGTTCCACAGCGTGTCTCTGTTACTGCCAGACTTCTTTACTTTATTACAAGTGCAAACCAGAATGTGAGGGCTCATTCACAGTTGGATAGCAGTCAGTCCACTGAAGCTGTTCGATGCACCCGACATGTGATAACAATGTGGGTCAAGGTATTCGGTGATTACCCAAGGTGGAGAAGACAGGAAGAATGCTGAAAAACCAACAGTGCAGGAACTAAAGCAAGGCACTTGTCTGGACACGTCCGTGAAGGTGGTGAGACTCATTCAGGGAAGTGTGGGCGACACGGCTGATTCTTAGAAACACACTGGAGATTATTATGAGTATAAAACTCATCGCAGAGACGTAGAGGAACTCAATCTGGGATAATTATCAGGCTGTCAATGAACCTAAGTAGCTTGAAGTAAAACTGAGAATGGCAAAGAAGCTCCTAATTGGGCCTCTTCACTGTCCCCACTGTCCACTCCACTGCACAAGTCTGGCCGGCCGACTAAAGGGAGAGGAGCTAATAGAGTGAATGTCAGGATTATTTGAGATAATCGTGTGTTTAAATCTCAACTTTTTTAAATCAGAACATTAGGAGAGTTAAAGTGTATTTCCAAATTTTCCTTCATTGTTTCATTGTGCAAGTAAGTAAAATAAGTTCAAATATTCAGACATGAACACCTATATCATTGCTGTAATAAAAGAATGGATGGTTTCTATTAGTGCATTCTTCATAAGATGTTCCCAGTGTAAAAAGCAGTTAGGATTTTTACAATGTATTAAAAAATATATAAACATGATCTAACCCTGACTCCATACTCAATTCAGTGCTGTTCAGTATGTCAGATAATACTGGATGGAAATGAACAGTTCTTTAATGAAACTCAGAAAGAGGGAGCCGTAAGACCGACTGTTATAATAAACCAGAGCGACTCCAATCTGTGCCTGCATTTTTCATTGTGTGCCCATGCAGCTCTCAGAACAGTGGTTTATTTTTTTTAAATCATCGTGTACAGTTGCTTTCCCCCCTTTTTTTGCACCTGTAACATGGAATGGTAAAGTCCCAGCCCTAGCCACGCCCCGCACCCACACAGAGAGCAAGTAAGGCTCAACATTCATCTGAAAACAACCATATTCAGACATTCCTTTCTCTTTACCAAAACTGTGATTTTTGCATGTCATCAGCTACTGTTAATGTCACAAAAGCCATTACTGAGATGGAAATAAAGCTGTTAAAGAAGAAGTGGGTCTCAGAAACACAAACCTTGCCTTAATTGTCTTATGTTAACGTTTGCCGGCGTATTTACACAGGTTGAATGACACTCCTTGGTTTGAAAGCAATGCATCATGGGGTATTTTCAAGGTGGATTCCATAGACAAATATCTCTCTTTTAACGGCACAGCATGATATAACCGTACACGCACGACATTCATCAGTTGTAAATTTATTTACGTTGCATGATAGACTAGGCCTCACACAAAACAAGGTGTAGGAATATAATGGAATGGTGAAAAAGTGAAACAAATCTTAAATGTATTGACGTTTTTTTTTTGTTGTTGTTGGATATATTTAAATATCTGTAGTTCATACTGTTAAAATATAGATTGTAGCAGATGATTATAGGAGGCCAAAGTAATAAATAAATAAATAAATAAATAATAAAACAACAAAATAAATACTATAAAATGCAAAATATCAATGTGTCACACTTTTTTTTTATGATAGAAGATGGAACTGTTGATTATCAGAGTAAGAAAAAAAAAGGCCTTTGCACCACAGAGCTAATCACTTGGCAACAAGCAGTGTCTTTTTTTTTCTTTAAAGAATGCATTCTTGGTTCATCTGTCCAGCAAGCTAAATAGACGGTTGAAGATTTATTTTCCAGGATCCGACAACATTTCTCTTTGTTTTTTCTGCTAAAATTAAGCACTCATTCTGCATCTTTTGCCTGACTCCTAAATATATATTTTGAATGTAGCAAAATACTGTACAAGAAAAGAGATACACTATCTGTACATATACACAAAGATCTGAATAAGGCGATGCAAAATCAAAGACTTGTTTAACGGACATTAAAAAAATATGCAGCAATTCCGCTTCAACAGTAACATGAGCTGCATGAATATCACTTCAGAGGTTCTTTCCTCAGTAAAAACTAACACAGTACATATTTACCATAAGACTATATGTAAACTGAGGCGCTCTGGGGCATTTTATTATGGGATAAACTGATCATTCTCTGGATTCTTTATTTAAGGAGCAGTGAGATATGGCTGCCTGTGATTTGTTTTAGGTTGCAGTAAATTGAGCGAGTGAATCCGTTAAACAAGCATTATTATTTGTATGGCCTAAAAGGAAATAATGCATCACACAAAGGAACACTTTGGAGTTAATGTAACATTCTAAATGGATATTGAAGGACAAATGCTTAAAAGGATTTGGACGTTAACTAAAAGATTTGTGTAAATTAAAAAACAAAACAAAACAAAACAAAACAAAATAAAACAAAAAGATTCTAGCATTTACTGTACAATGTGGAGTCCAGATCATAAATAGGTGCTATACTTTCCCCACAATGCATTACTTGTGAAGCCAATGGATGTGTTACTGACAGTGAGCCAAATATTCAGTCCTTCATACAGTCTCATGACTGCGATCAGCAAATGATAAAACAGTCAAGCATGACTTGATTAGTTAGTCATCCTTTTTTTTTCGCTTCATTTTGTTATATTTTCATTTTTAAATTTTCTCCCCAAAGTGACGATGAAGACAAATTAGAACCAACAATGATGTTCATATCAATGACACTTTTTCCTTTGTCATAATGTCATTCTTCCATAATATTTATAATAATCTAATTGATATATATGCTGTTATAATATCTGGATATGGTAATTGTTATAACTGTACTATAATATACAACAATTTGGTTAAATATATATGTATTTTATAGAGTAAATTAATATAAATATACACAGTACATTATATGGTTGAGGATTGATATTTTTGCCCTATAGACTGCACAGAATTTGGCTTTTACTTGAAACATGTTCATTAGGATCTGTGTCAGTGCTGGAGTCCCAGAGAATCTTATGCTGGCTGAAATTCATGAATGTATGGCCCACTGTCATAATGCAGTTTCCTAGCTCTCCATGCTGAAATTAAAGGCACCATTGACATTTTTCTCTGCTTTTGAAATACTGTGACCAGTGCTACATAGTGAATGGCACTTTCTTTCATGATGCAAACACATTTTATACACATTTTAATTTATAAAAGACTTTGTTTCACTACATCACTAAAATAAAAGTTATAGTTTTTTTTTTTTTTTACTTATTTCCCTCAAATACTTAATTTATAGAAAATAAATGTTTAGTATTGACTCTGTATAGTTTTTTAGTATCTGGTGTAAGGTTTTTTTTTTTTTCTTAATCTTTTTCTAAGCGTTGGTTGGTATGTTCACTTTTACACAGCAATAGGATTTTGGTTGGCCATTACACTGGCTAGTCTGGTCTGCAGGTCATCTTGTGGAGAGAGGCGGAGAGCGGGGTTAGTCCTGCTGCTGTCCAAGCCTTCCAGGCTGAGTGGCCCCGTGCCTGCGGCCCCAGCGTTCTGTATGCTGAGGAAGGGTGTGTCCTCGCCCACTCGCTCATCCTCTGTCTCGCTCTCCAGGCTGCTGCCCTCGGAGCTGCCTCTGCTGCCCGGGTGCTGCTCCTGCTCCTGCTCCTGCAGGCCGGCCTGGGCTGCGGGCTTTGTTCTTTTAGAGCTGTGGCCGGCTGTGGGGTTGTGAGGGTCAGAGGCCGATGCAGCAGCGGGTGTGCCGTTACACTCCTGTGTGCTCTCATACTGGTCGTCCTCTGTAATGTGCAGCGGGCTGGGCGGGGGGCTTGGGGAATCCAGGCCATGATTATAGTGGGCGGAGTTACGGAGCTGCTGGGACCGGCTGGGCTCTTGCTCTGTTTTCTCTCGGAGCCGTGGGGGCATGAGGAACAGCAGCGGGCGCTCTTCCTCGCCCGCAGGGGTGGTCACCATGGAAGGAACGGAGGTTGCTAGGCTGGAGAGAGGTGCCGACACCTCAGAGGGAGGAGAAGAGGGCGTCGCCGGGGAGAGCAGTTTCACAGGCGACAGACGGGTCGGTGTTGTCATGGTCGAAACATACCTAACATACAGAGACCAGACTGATGTCAGTTTTTTGGGAGTGGAGACAAAATGTCTACTTTTAGCATATACAGCTTGTCTCACTGCTCTTGAGCATCTGACATCTTTTATTTAAAGGGCCCAAATTCTACATTTTGCTTGTGTTTTATTTTCTTCCCTGAAGTCCACTTACAGTGTTTTGTAATTTTACATACTGTTCAGTTTTACATGCTCATTTTCCAGCACTTTCTTCCAACTGGCTCCTTCACAAGTGCCCTGCATTAAGCCTCATTCAGAAGAGAAGCTTGGGCTGAAATGTCCAAAACTGTTGTTTTCAGACTGTTTTTCTCAGGGATGTCAGAAAAAAAACAACTTTGGACACTTTTTTGATGTCTGTATACTTAGGAATGCTGCAATGACAGATTTGCTTAATAAAACATTTTCCTACATCTTTCACTCCAATAATTGCTACAAACTGTGTGCAATAACTGGCTAATTGATTCAGCATGAATGGGTGGGCTGAAATCATATGGAAATATGGTTTGGACATGGTTAGGACATCACATACATTAACTGAAAATGTGCTTTTTTGCAGTTAGTTCATATAATTTGGACTACAGTCACATTAATGCTGTTTTGAAACCATAATATTACGTAGTATATTGAGCATATTTTAAAGATGTGTATTTTTTTTGGTAAGGTATGATATGGGTCCTTTAAACAATCATCCGTGTTTAATGACAAAAATCCCCATAATTGTATTAGCAGTATTGACTGTACCTTTCACTGTATGGAGAGTCTTTGTAGGAATCCACTGTTTCTTTTGAGTTCTTTAGGTAGGCACCAAGTTCTCGAGCTCCACCTATGCCGTTCAGGCGCCCACGCGGAGTAGGAGTGCCATTCTGACTGTTCTGCGCCGATAACATTACCAGGGCGGCACGACTGTCCGACACAACGCTGTCTGTCTTTCCATTACTCCAACTGTGACACCACATAGAGCACAACATTCAGAGGGATGGCCAAGTACACGCACATAAAACAGGGGTGGCAAAATTACAATAATAGGATATTTTTATGCGCTACTGATACTGTATATAAGTAGCTAAGAATAAATATGTTTATTTTATAGTTCAGAACAGGTTAAACAATAATCCTGATGTTTACACTGGCTCATATGACTCAGGCCTATTATGCAACACTGTTTATCTCCTCTAATCGCTCATTCATGTGCTCATTTTATACCTCCTTGA
Source organism: Brycinus macrolepidotus (assembly GCA_037974445.1). Classification (NCBI taxonomy): domain Eukaryota; kingdom Metazoa; phylum Chordata; class Actinopteri; order Characiformes; family Alestidae; genus Brycinus; species Brycinus macrolepidotus. The sequence goes on from JBBPCZ010000037.1 coordinate 4,508,921, forward strand.
AGCCAACCAGTTAATTCTTTATGTACTACACAGTCACAATGCTTTCTTTCTAAAAATGCTTTTGTGAATATTCAATATTTGAAGCATCAGAGGCACCATATTAAGAAAAGGCCCACAACCATAAAGTGGGTGCTGCCAAGCTCATCATTCTGCATTTGTCAAGCATCATTATCAGTGAAGCGAGCAGATGTAGCCAAGCGGCTAATGTAAACAGTCTCTGATGATGCTGTTAGTAAGGGAAAGACGAGTGGGATGACAGCAAGAAATCCACTTTAATCCCAGTAGTGATGCATTCTGACAACTCAGGCTCGTTGTGAAACAAAAAAGGAGAGTATTATATAATTTGACCACGCTAAAGCTGTAGTATTAAGCCATGTTGTACTGTGCTTGCGCACTGACCCTGAGTGAGCAGTTCTGAGAATGCTAAGGCAGCAGAAATGAGAGAGATGCTATACCACTGGCTGGAGGTGTGTGTGACTGCAGTGGACGGCTGAGTGGACGATGTGTATTGGCTTGTAGAAAACAACGTTTCTGTTTCCTTCTCAATCACATGTTGACTGGGGACGGCATTCTTCAACGCATACTGCTGAAATCAGAAGAGCATGAACACTGCACCATCAGGAGGAAACTTGCTGGAACACATTTTAAGAGTTTTAGGCTCACTTGCTCTTGAGTATCATTTCAAGAGTCTCTCAAAGACATGTTAATTAATATTATTTGTGGTACTGTCAGAAATAGCACTATAACACTTTTTTGTTTCTGATAGAACACAGATTTTGAATCCTTAAATGCACAGTGTCCACAAACATGCAGAGTTGATTTTATGCCCATTTTCTTGTTGGTGGAATAGTGAGATCAATTACTTTAATGTTTAACCGTTATCATGAGTTCATACTCTTTCTTGAGTTCGAACACGCTTAATCCAAGACAGAGGATGGTAACAGGAGTGCAACAATTGTCTCTGCTATAGTGGCCCATGCTTTTTTTACTCAAAAAGATCTAATCCATAAATTCCATATCTACTTTTAATGAAAAGTGATATTTAGAAACAAACAGATTTCATGTTTTTATGCTGTCTGTTTCACTAAAACCAATGAAGCATTAAAAGGAATAATTTTAATTGAAACACTTCACTTAATAAAGCCTTCTTAAAGTACCATTTTAAGTCCTCAAATTGCTCTTACACTCTACCTTAGAGGAAAATATACAGTGACTTGCACAAAAGTGCATTTCATCCAATACCTGATCCAATAGTTGCTCATTTCGATACAACACTGAACCTCATCAGGTATCACCATTTTAACTGATTTTGGGTCAGACCACAAGAACACAGCATGTCCCTGACACAGATTATGTAATCCGAAAACATCTTAGTGTTAAACATTTGAACACACTGTTGCAGGTTGTATTAAAGGTCAAATGTGACTGGACACAGATTTGTTTTGACAGTATGTTGGGAAAATGTGCTTACTTTAGTTCTTTTTTTATTCTGCTTGGATAATTAGGATGCTTAATTAGGAGACTTTTCATCTTTAGGTTACATAAAATTTTGCATGAATAATGTGCCTCAAGAAATGAACTTTGTTTTGGGGCAGAATTTAGTTCTGCTTGTTATCGAGACTTAATTTTATCCCAAGCAATAGACTGATCTCACCAGAGCAGAGAACAGAGCAGAGAAATCGCGCTCTGAGAGCTGAGCTGACAAGATTAAAGTGATCCTCTGCCTTCCACTAATCAGCAGTCACTTACATTAACTGAGTGCAGTCACTTACATTAACGAGCTGCAGGTTTTCTGGCGGCGGGTGGGAGTTTTGGGGGTGCAGCGGGCCGTTGGCCACGCCGGCCATGGCGTTGCGCTCTCGTAAACTCTGCCTCAAGCGGTCATACAGTTTTTTCCTCTGCTTCCTGGACAAACAAACAAACCGCTCTGTTTAAAACCATGCTCTCCCATGTCTCACATCTCGTTTTATAGTTTGGCTCAGACACCCCCAACATTGAAACAGTTATAATATGAAAGGAAGGACAAAAATAATTACTTTGTTTTGCAGTAGGCCACCACACACATGATGCCAACGACTAGGAGAGCAATGCAGATGCCTGTTATTGTTAATACGCGTTTCTGATACAGCTCCTCAGCTTCTGGAAAAGAGGATAGAATGTTTTTATTTTTTTACTCCAAGGCAACCACTTCACAGCAACAAAACGTCCCATTCAACCTTGACCATTTGTGCAAATAGTGGATTGTTAACAATATTTGCACAAATCTCCAAAATTGAATAAGACCATTTATAGCACATTTCCAGGCAAACTGAGTTTTTAAATGGCGGGTTTTCTCTGTTACTGGGGAAACAAAGATACATCTGGATGCATATTGATCTCAGGATGCAGTTTTGCTGAGTAGGGAGGGAACACAAGGCAGTGTTAATTCAAGGTAGATTTCGATATCATGTCATCACAAACGACTCTAAATGCATCTGCTGCAATGCATTCGTACCAGTCCATGAGTAGCACTACAGGGGACGCCTTTAACATACTAGTTATGCATGCATTTAGGTTATTTCATTACTCTGTTAAGATTAGGACATTAGGGGACTGTATTCAACTGGACCTCGAATATGTGAAATACTTCAACATCTGCAGAACCACTAGTACTGTTGTGAGGATTTTCAACATTTACTGGCCAAATTGGTTCGGCTAGCAGATGCTCCAGTCTTGCACATACCTGAGGCTCAAGCAAATGCCTGTAAGAGCAGCGGCACTTGGTCACAGGGCCTTTACTAGATCAAGCAGCACATGTGCTGGAATACTCTTGTCTTTGACCGGTGTCTGTAGTAATTGACAGTTATTTTCATTACGTAGGGAAAATATTAGACGTCCTGTGAGCAAACGCTGTTGCCATACTGTTCTTATCCTGGTTAAAATAATTTAATTTAGTTTAGGGCTGTCACTATCAATTATATTAATACGTAGTCTGTTGATTATTTTGGTGATTAATTGAGTAATTAAAGATTTCAATAAAGATCAGACAATAAAAAGTGACCAAAAATTAACGTTGTCCATAGCATTTTAGAGATTCCTATAACTTTAACGGAAAAAGATGAACTAGGAATCTTTTAAAAAGACTTCAGTTAGAAAAAATATCAAAGACAAAATTGAAGCTTTAATCGTGACAGCCCTAGTTTAGTTAAAAGATGGTAGACATCCTCTCAAACAGGCACGCAACACAACTGCCAATACGATGTAGAGAAAAACATAAAATACACTGAGTAGGGGAGGAAGGAACTGATGAAAGACAAAAAAAAGGAAGGAACCAAGAAATAACTAGGTGATGAGCCAGAACTGATGAACTGATGCGAGAAATGAGGAGAGGAGAAAAGCGAGGGACAGAAGGTGATCAGGATATCTGGCGCAGCATGCTGAGGGATGGAGGGATGCAGAGGAGGAGAGCAAAGCAAAGACTGAAGGGATCTGCACATACAGCATAACTGCTGAACAATCCGACTAATACTGGTGGGCCAGTGTGCAGGTCTAAGTGTGTGTGTGTGTGTGTGTGTGTGTGTGTGTGCGTGCACCTTGAATGGAACATGTGAGAAGTCCGCATGAATAATTGAGGACATCCTCCACTGCCATACAGGCTGATGCATCAAACTGCGATGCAGCATTTTAAGCCTTGACACAATGGAAAGTTCTGAAGAGATTGGACTAAAAAAGGTCTCGGTATTTGAACAACTGGACCGCAGTGAAAAGACTCAATCCAGTAAAGCAGTGTGAAGCAAAATCACATCATCTGTTATGGCTGTATGATCCCTTCATTAGCAAAAGGAAACTGGCTAGAGCTGGAGGGAAAAAAAGGCTCAAGCTACTAGTCCTACAAAAGTCTGCAAACTAGGAGGAAGGAACAATTCATACCCATAAATTCAATCCCAAGATGTTCTGCCGAGGCAGAAAAGATGACAAAAAGAAAGAAAGTACAGTTGGTTGGAAGTTTGAGCGATAATGTAGTAGTCTACATTGACTAACTACGCAAACATTTTACCACAGCGTCATTGCACTACTGTGTATGGAAAAGCAACTACACACACCATACACCTAAGTATCCTTGTTCTTAGCATGGGATAACAACACATTTCAAAAAGGCACACATCAATGAGAATCAAGTATTACTTTAGTTCAGAATATTGAATATTTAGTTCTTTCATTGATTGCCTATCATTATGGTTACAATACAATAGCATGCACATGCAAACATCACTGTGCTTGCATCTTGAGGAGGACTGACCCGCTATCTGAAACACGAGCAGAACCCGCGATACTCAACTCAACACCACCACGTGTTTCACATGAACATGCTGTTAGGGACATGCATCTTTCACTCAGCTGCACTATTTCAACCCCTGAGTGAGCTGACACCACAGTTTACACCAATATCAAACCCAGAAGCTTTCACTGCTAACAGCCATGCTAGCCAAATAGGTTAATATGTAAGTCTGCGTATAGACCACACAGCATGTATGCCATGTATTTATATATCTGTATAATAAAACTGAGTGCTCTGTCTGCAACAAGACATGTTCTGGAAAGCCACCAAACAAAACTGTGGTTTCAAATAAATTGGAAAAAAGATTTGATTCGGACTGAGAGGAAATGCACAGTGTGGGTTTCTGTACTTTCAATTCTGCCTGAAAATGTAATAAGAGCCGTTTCCCTAATGTTTTTTCTAATGGAACCTGACTCATGGATACTTAACTTTTCTGAGTAGAGCCTAAATTGTCATGCCTGTCAAATTTCTGTAAGAAAATCAAAAACAGCGGGAACTCTCAAAGTCTTGAATCCTGACTTTCCCATTTCTGACATTTGTATAATTATAAAATAAAACAAGTGCAACTGTGGGATTTTTGCTGGTAGCAATAAATCTATAAAATTTTTACATTGATAGAATTGATTAGCCAATCATCATCCGGGTTCTTTTGATGAATATCGCAGGAGTTTTGCAACAGGCACTTTAACCAGGTTATTGCTTTGATCTCCAGCGGGGTCCCTGAGGTCAGACGCATAACTAACATCTGACAGGTGTTAATTTATAACCATGCACTGTTTTTCAGAGGCAGTCTTATTTACTGATGTCAAAGTCTATCCTCATTGCTAAGGAAGCACCAGTGCTGTGTCTGCCATCCTGACTGTAAGCCATTGAGCTTCTGATGCTAAGTCAATCAAGGGCACGGAGCTAATGCAGCAATAAGAGTTGCTGAGAGTGGCCTGCTTATGCAGACCGTCGACAAATAAAGCTCTACTGCCATGCTGATGCAGCAGATGCTCTGCTTGTCCTCCCCAGCCTCTAACACATTCCTGGAATGGTGTAGAGAAATAAAATGAATGCTCTAGCTGTAGGAGAGGGCAGGCATAAAATTAATATTACAAATTACTGTAGGCACAGCAGTGAACTCTGGTTCATGTTGATGAAAACACATTTTTGCACTTACTGACACTTAGCCAACTCCAAATGTCTGTTTTGCTGAGCAGACAAGGAGGTCTTAAAAAAGTTTAGCAGAGATGAGGATGTCAGACAACGCCTTGCATTTCTTTAAACGAGCAGTGATCCTGAAAAGTGTGCTTTTAGGTTAGGTATTGAATGGCGCACGGAGGTTCAATCCCCGCAGCCCTTTGCTCTTGTGATCCACTTCAAAGCAAGGCGGTTTTAAAAGAGTCTGTTCAGGTTTATGATGGGTCTGCTATCTAGAATGACTGGCCCTCACAACTATGTTTTTGCTCCGTGTGGGAAACAACAGCTGAGTGTTAAAGATCACCTGACAGCACACAATGATTCATTTGCTAGGTGATGGATGTGATGTCACACAGTGACAAAGCTCTAAGAATTTGTCAACAATACTATGAACTTAATGATTTACTTTTGGGAAGCCTGGATTAGCTCAAAGAGAGTTATTCCTTGTTTATTTCTACCCAGCCTCAGACCCGGAGGCCCTTTTACGCCTGCAGATTTGTTTTCTTTCATTTTGCTCTTACCCACTAAAACTCAGGCAAGGGTTGGGAAGCTACACATACCCTGTTTGTAGGGTATATACATATAACAACCTCCATCAGCTGAGCCAAGGAGGGCCAGTTGTGCTAATAGTTGGCCTGGTAAGAAAGTTAGCTCACTAAGAGTCTTGTTTTTAAGCATATCTATATGATCTCTGATGCAACAAAACAAAATTCTATCCTGTTATTAGGCTTCTGAGTCACGAATGATGTTTCCAGTTGATTTTTATTTCTAGTTTTTAATGAATGGACTGCAATGTCAGAATGGAATATGTAACAGAAACTAAACTGTCGCCCAGGGGGGGCTGGAGAAGGCACACTTTAGATACCATCTGGCTCTGATTCCTGCAATGTAACACCCAATGAAATAGTCACTTAAAAAGTAAGCAAACTTTTTAAGAAAGCCTCTGAAAATGAGAAAAAAAGACAATTGGGTCATCCACATCCAGACCGGATGAACATTTCTATCCACTCCCTGTCTACCCAGGTTAATAATCCAATGTAACAAAAATTAGGTTAAATAGGGCTAAACATGCGAGGAGTAGGCATGATAAAAGATGCACAACAGAACCCCAAAACAGCACAGAAAACTTCCTGATCTGCCTACAAGGAAAACAAAACGAAGCAATAGGAAGTAGCGCTGATTGAGCATGCTCCAATCCAAGCACAGACAGGAAAAGGAAATAGACGTACTGTAGAAGCTGGGCGTTACGTAGGTTTGGCAGCGATCACCAGTAAAGTCATTTGGGCACCTGAGAGGGAAACAAAAAAGTCATAGAGAGAAGAGAGAAGAGAGAGAGGAAGTGAGTTGATACCCATAAGTTCTCCCCGTGCCCACGAGCATCTCTGGTGTTGTCTGCAAAACGTCTCACAAACATTAAACATGTTTGTTAAATCACACTCCTCCCAGCTAGAACCCAAACCACAGTCCCAGAGTAACAACTAGATGGGGTGAGATTAATTTCCAAGCAATTGGATTAAATTCCAGGCAACTGGACGCCCCCCGTCCCCCCTCCAAAAAAAAAAAAACACTCAACTGAAAGGATTAAACAAATTAGAATGCAGTGTCATCACCATGCGGACAAAATTGTGCAATCATCAACTGTTCCGAATCTCCAGTGACAGCATCCCGGCTTTAGAGAGCCGCAATGTTCGCTTCAATTTAGCAAGAGCAGCGATTAGTGGCTTGGAGAGCCTTGTGCCACACACATTCCCACACCTGTCCACATCTAATGGGTAGGGGGGGGACAGATGGATAAGCCTGGCGGGTTTGGACCTATGGAGACTGTGATTAGGGAAACGAGCAGGGAAAGAGAGAGAGAGAGGGAAAGCAGAAAAAACACCAGCTATGCAGCATGCGCTTGGGGGAGGTTCAGTGACTGCACATACGTTTTTGGTCTATGACTCTCACAGGCTCTGTGCTTTGACAGCGGTCCCCTGAGAATCCTGGGGGGCACCTGGGGAAGGGGGAGGGGGGGGCAGAGGGATGAGCACAAGACATAAACGTCCACTGAACACACATCACAACACAAACACATTTAACAGGACAACAAGGCAATACAACAAAAAGGTGCACAGGTTATCACAGTTATTCCACCGGACAGTTTATTAATGGCAGTTTTTTATTTTTCACTAACTAATAACCTGCCTTTCCTGAACAATTTAATATTCAACTCAGTTCAATTCAATTTTATTTATATAGCGCTTTTTACAACCAAGTTGTCACAACTGAACTTTACAGAATACAGGTCCGAGCCCCTAGTGAGTGAGCCATAGGCGACAGAGGCGAGGAAAAACTCCCTCAGCTGGAGGAAGAAACCTCGGGAGGAACCAAGACTCAAAAGGGGAACCCATCCTCTAATATTGGCAACAACTGAAGTATCTATCCTACTGTCCTAAAAGGGGTTCTTTGTCAATGGTACAGAGGAATTACTTTTGGAAGAACCCTGTTTTCCTTTATTTTAAGGAAGTATTTTTTAATGTTAATGAAAACTCCATAAATAACTCAATCTTTATAATAAGAATGTTATTCTGCCTGGTTTAGCAATGCATTAGAAAGCACTATTGCACTAGCTTTGTTTGCGCAATAGTCTCTATACAGGTTTTTTTTCAAGGATTCAGCCAGGCTTACCGCTGGACTTCCTTTGTGCCTTTTTAGGCCTCAACTGACCACTGGCTCAATTTGGCATGCACTGGCCTTGCTTGTTCAGCTATTATGTTACCGTGTTTATAAGAGGGTCATTTCTGGACATGGTCTGAAGGCCCAAGGAACAGGACATGGCTGGTTTTGAGGGAATGATTGCAGTTCCAGGTCTGTGGTCCTCTTTTAAGTTTTAGCGGGCATTAAAGAAGAAAGTTCGGGGCCAAGAGCGCCTTGTTCTGATCCGGAGCTTTCAGGAGGCCATCTGCTCTCTGATGACAGAGGAAGGGGGCTTTCTAAGCTCCGATGAAGTGGATCTAGTGGTGTGACAGGCACGGCCTCCGAGCCTTTACAGCTGTGGAACTTACAGGATTATAACAGCTGGAAAAGCTGAGTCTCTCCACACAGAGAGTGAGAAAAAAAAGAGAGACTGTTGTTGAGAGCTGAGAGAGAGCGTTTAGATTTGAATGACGAGCATTAAAAAATGAAAGTGACACGAGACCTCTTGAACTTTCTTATGAAAATACTTCAAGACGTTGTGCAATGACACAATCGCAGGCACACAAAAGTGGTTCGCTGTCAGGGTAAGAGGAGTGTGCCTTTCTCTACACATCCTGTGTGTCAGGGTTCATCTCCTGACACGTCTGTTTCAGACTATTGAGATACTCGCAGCTCTCTCTCTCTCTCTGATCCCTGGAGACCCAGTCAGCCTGCCTGCTGCTTCTGCACAATACAGACATACAGGGAGAGAGAAACTGAGATGAAGAGAGAGAGAGCAATATGGGTGGGCAATACTGCAAAAAATATTCCAGTTTAAACAGGCTACTTAGGCTAAGCCCTCCTTCTCTTCTTAAAAAACGGCATAAAATAAAGTTTAGTCTTTTTTTACTTGCTAAAAATGACTGGAAGCAGATTTTTCAGATTGCCGTAGTTCTACAAGCACCACTACCAATATGTTTTAAGAAAAAAAAGAACTGGTTAGAGTAGGGCTAATACACCTCTAGTTGAAGATATAGATGCACACAGTCTATGATTCCATGTCAAACGTTCTAAATTCATTCTTCATTTGGGCCATCTTTTAAGCTCTACCTCCTTACAGTCTGCGGTCAGTACTAGTAACAGTCCTGTCCAATATTATATCACTGTGTGTATATAAATACAGTCTTCATCTGTACATTTTATAATACTTCCAGTTGTTTAGTATTCTAGAAGTAATTACTAACACCTGTGATAGAAAAGCACATCGTGACAATCACACAGTATGTTGCCCACCCCAAGAGACAGATGGAAATGAACGACAGAGACAGGCATGTTTCTTCTCTCACTGGCTGCGCCCTGCAGTGCTTGCGGAGCTGAAGCACAGACAGCAGCAGTGCTTTTCTGCTTAGTCACTGAAGTATTTAAGATGAAACTCAATCTTTTGGTGGACGCTAAAAGTCCCTCTTATGTATTGGATGGCCCTGAGCCAAAGTGTCTCCTTGGCAATGTCAATAAAGGTGCTGTACAGGGCTGCGGTCGTCAGAACTTTTCCTTAATGATGTTAATGGCTTCATGCTTCTGCAAATTACTGATAAAGCAAAACGTGTGAAAGGCTGAATAATCAGCACACACATTCTAGCTCCGTGTGTAAGACATTCAACACGATGGACGTTGGAAATCAGAAGAATGGAGGATTAAAGGGACTAATTCAATTCCAGTGTGCACCAAATTTGTGAGCATGGTGATACAGCGGACAGAGTTAGGTGCAGCAGAGATTGATATCCACTGCTAATGAAAGGATGCTCAACCTGTTCATCAGCCTCCATTGTTTAGTCACTCACACACTTTCATTTCACTGCAGTGCTTTGACTTTTTACTGCAGTGCTTTGCCTTTTTGGACTGTTTCATGTCTGCACTCCCAAACACAGCATGCCACATTTCCACCTCTGTGATCTTCTCTACAGCTTAGTAGGGTGCTTTTGTTAAAGGGATGTTTTGTTTAAAATAAAGGAAAGAAAAACAAAAAAGCAGACCAACAGCTGGGCTCTGAGCACTCCACTTCTGAGTGATCTGCGCATGCAGACAATGCCTTCGCTCCTACTGGATTTTACAATTCCCCACGGCTTAAGATGAGAGGATCCAAAACTTCATGTGGAGCTTTGAAAGAGCTCAATGACGTTAGGTTTCACAAAAGAGTCGTCATTGGAATTACAGAGGATAGTAATATAAATATGTATCATGCCAGGCTAAACTGACTCTAAAATAAGCGAGCAAAAACTCTATATGGGATCTTAAGGCACAGCGTCAGAATGTTAACTGAACATTTCTAACACCCTTAACCTCTTATACTACAGGCTTATTACTTGGCGGTTAAGTATAAGATATTCCTACATAACTTCTTCTGCAGCAACTATTAAACTAACATGGGAGTTACATGATTTTGAATGAAGAACTAAGGTGTGCACCCACATGCAGGCTTTTAGGGTTGAATGGGTTAGCCATTTGCAACGTCCTACCTGCAGAGGCGTTTGATGCTGTTGGGTGTAACTTCCAGAAAAAAGCACTCTCCTCCGTTTACACAGTAGGCCCTCTCCTGTTCACTGCAAGGGGTCACGTGGCTGGACGTCTTGGCCGAGGGAGTGGTGCTGGTGGCAGCTGAGGGTAGAAACAGGACAAATTAGCACAGGAAGGATTTGGATCAATTTGAACTTGTTCGTGTTTTTAAAGATGCCACAACACAGCTTTACAGACCCCTTTTTAACAAAACTTCACATATTTACATTGACCATTACATATAGTACTGGGGTAAGCAAAAGCCTACAGCTACTGGATTATGGGAAATGGAGGCAGATGATGTCCTTCACACATCTACACCCGACCGTCTGTCTCCCCTGCACACACAGTGCAGAACTGATACCCACACTGTGTTTGATCCCATCGTCCTTCATTGTTGCTAAATACCAGAGGAATATTAAAGAAATATGAGCTAGCACACGCTGCACTGACAAGGCATTTTGGTTTATTGATGCAGCCTAAATCAATGCATGCTGCTCACCTTGAATCCCAAATACCCCTGCCTGGAATGATGCATTAGCTATTTATGCTAAGTTGAGAAGCTAGTAACTGAAACAAAGAAGCACTTAAAGGCTGCACGCCTGCAGCAATGCCAAACGTTGTACACCATTCACATAAACTGCAATAAAATCAGACACTCTCATAACAGCAGAACACAAAGCTAATCAGCAAGAATTAGATAAAAGTGCCTTTGATTTTTCCAGAATGTGACCTCGGAAGACTCACTTTACACAAGTTGGAAAGCACTGATAAAAGCCTGATAAAAGATATGATTTAACAACTTAACCACAGCAGACAAGTTCATACCACGTCCTAGGTTAACAACTTGACACTAAAGTTCAGCAGACTGACTACACTTGAAACTCAAGTGCACCAAGACCTATTCAAAGCCAAGTGAAAGAAATCAGTGAGACACTACCTGTGACCTTTCGGTTATGTCTGGACATGTGGAGCCGCATGTCTTCTCTGCTGCCCACTGTCTGTGCGATCAGGATCAAAAGTCCAGCCCACTCCGCCTTCTTGACTGCAACCTGCTACCCGCCTTCTTCACTGCTATAAGTGCAAACTCAATGCTCATCAACATTTTAAACAAGCCCTTCCTGCCTCTGGCTCTCTACCTCACTCCACACGTCACACCTGGCACAGGCACTCTCAGGCGCCGCCAATGCAGCTGTAAGCGGAGACGTCACAGCGTACATCCCAGGGAAATGAGTTTGCATCTCAGCCATTAAAAAAGGACAAATATTTATGCGCAGCAGTGCTGGACGTCTGGCCTTCAATGAACGAGCCCACTTCCTGTCATGCTACACACGCACATAGATGTTCTTTCTCAAAGCGGACGTGATTAGGGACTAGAAAATGACATGGTGCAGCCGTGAGCAGATGCTGAATCCACCCACTTGATCATCAGCTGTGTGACTCTACATAGTAATTGACCGATTAAGCACTGGTTTTAAGATGAGACTAATTCCAGCAGGATCTGGGGGCGTGAACATTGATGCCTATCAGTAACGGTCTCTTACAACAAGTTCCCTCCAAGCTTGGCCTAGCGTACCTCATCTGACAGCCCCTGGCCTTACCGTCCATTTCCCAATCATGACGTGCGTGAACTGTAGGTGAATGATCTAAGTGTCGACGGGCAATACGATATAATTATCATGACAAATCACATCACAATGTGCATTTCTGGCACAGTGTATTGTGGGTATTGTGAGAAGGAATTGAAAAAAATATAAAATAATACTTCAATAATTTTTACAAGATTTCATTTTTCCTGACATCTGACAAACATGCAGTGTCACATTCTAAAAATACTATAAAAACCTATGAATAAAAATCCTGAATCAGCGTTTCACTGCACTAAATCAGACTGAACAGGACTAATTAGTTAGTCAGTGTTTTTTAAATATCCACAATATGCTTACAAAAGCACACTGAGACATTTTGTAGCATAATTTGTCACAATAATGAGCCACTGCTCACTAAAGTGCTTACAGAATGTTGGTCCCTTTTGTCCATGAACTAAAAACTATATATTTGGAACCAAGTATCATGCTGGTATATTTTGGCCACACTGCACGACCTTAGAACATCACCACAATTTGTGCAGATGCCTGTATAGTGCAGCACCATGTTTCCTTTCTGAGAGACAATCAGTTTAGCTTGGAAATTGCTGCCCAAATGCTGCAGTGAAATCATAGGTCAGAGACCCCATCAGGTAACCGCTGAGGTGGTAGAGGCAAGCTCCTTCAGTCAAATTCAATCTCTGTGGTACATAACACTGTTTTTCTAGACAACCAACATTTGGTTGAATAATTGACAGTGCAACAGATTGCTTTTGTCTCCATAACCTAATTATCGTCTTTCGCTCCCATTAAACCTACTGGATCAGAGATCAGAGGCTGTCACGGATCATCAGTCAGGGCCCAACAGCTTTCTATGGCTCCAGAAAAAAGACTCAAAATAGATTAGCACATGGCCAAATCACAACAGCAACACATAAAAAGAGAGGTACTGGGTGGAGTGACAAGCAATTCAGCTAAAGCAAAAAAGTCTAAAACAAAAACTATTCAGTTCATGCTATGCTTTTTGCAACTCGTCTCTGAACTGCCAGACACCTAAACAAAGTCAAACTGCCACCATAACAGCAGGGGACGTGGAGTCTTTTCAAGGTGGGGAACAGAGCATCCGAGCCATTCAGCTCACGTATGAATGTGCTTCAATGCGGTCAAAGCACAGCCACCTCCCCTGAAGATGCCACTGCTACTTATGAGTGATGGCTCAAAAGGAGAAAGGTGAAAAATCAAATTCCAAGGTTTAACCTTCATATTCTTTAGCCAGTTCCTTGGAAATGTTGTCAGTCTGAGCCTGACTATGGCCAATAAGGCATGACATAAAGAAAACTTCACCTGAGTAAGAGCATTGGATATGATTTTCTTAAGTTTTCTTAAGAATGTTTTTGCAGCAACACTTCAAGCAATACTTAATCAACCTAGATTTTTTAATTTAAAGATTAGGAGAGATGTGTCTGTGGAAGGTCGGTCCAGGCTAAATTTGAGGTAGGTTTTGGATTTCAATGCAGTGGAGCTGAGCTCCACTGTTTTTTTTTGGACTGTAGATGGAGGCTGCTGGCTGGCTCGATCGATTTGGGTCCATTTCATTTTTTTGCTGGTGGAAAGAAACCCAAGAGCAGACAGCGCATGATGGTGCAGTGCCAACAGTCTCTGGCTTCCTCCTCCTCCTCCTCCTCCTCCTCCTCCTCCATCTCTCCTATATTTGCTAGGCCAGCATTTTCCTGCGGCATTCTGCTTGTGCAAACGCAGCCCGGCCTGAGAGCACTCA
>JBBPCZ010000037.1:4534152-4563759 GCA_037974445.1 Brycinus macrolepidotus
GAGAGAGAGAGGGAGAGAGAGAGAGAAAGAGAGAGAGAGAGAGAGAGAGAGAGAGAGAGAGAGAGAGAGAGAGAGAGGCTAACTGTGCTGAATGTCTTTCTGAAGTCCTCTTTACTTCCACTGCTGCACTGTTCTGTACCTGTGTATGCTGCCTCTGCCCATGCGTGCTTATTGGCATTTTAACATCCTGCTTTTTTTTTTTACGGCAGATGAAGCAGCAGATGCGTGCTCATTGATATTTTAACATCTCTTTTGTCAGCCTTGTGCTTTTCCCGGCCCAGAGAGAGATTTTCCCGCTGCAGAGTGGAGGCTTTGGTTAGGTTGAGTGCTCCGCTCTTCTCCAAATGCAACACTCTGCTGTGGTCCAACAGTCCTGGAACAAAGCTAAAATCACTCGTGCTCAAAAGAGAGAGGTGGATCACCTGTGAGCAGAAAAAAAAAACCTCCAAAATGATGGAGCTGTTCAGAGCGCAAAATAAAATCCAGAAAACACTGCAAGCATCACTCTCGATTACTGGACCACATCTCCAAACATAACGAGCAGATATTCGGCTCAATTTTAAACACTTAAGGCAGCTTTTTCTAACATAAAAAGACACCTGGTTCATCCTCAATAGCCTTAGAATTAAGGTTAGGGTCGGGTTTAGGTTTAAGACCAGGTCTAGGGCTAGGTTAAGTTTTGGGTTAAGGTTGTGGTTAGACTGAGTGTTTGGGGTTAGGATGATTAAGGTGAATTTATCTATAAAGTTACGCATGTTTTATCATTTCAGAGGAAAGAGGTTTGGTCACGGCAGCAGAAATGTTCACAAAGACTGAGAAACAAGAACAGACTTTTAAAATTAAAGTTATACAGTTTCTTGAATCTGTGCTTGAAATAAAAGCAAGATTTATGATGTTAGCCTAGATTTAAAAAGAATTACAGGATGCCACATTTGAACATTGGTCATTTTTTTGGTTCTTGGGGTAATTTTTTGAGCTTTTAATATTACAAACCAGCACCTAATGAGAATAATAAATAAGGAAGATTATAAAAGCTTAAATAAGGGCTAAACCGTGCACTACTTTCTTTGTCAGCAACAGATATTTGTCATCAATACAGCTAGTGCAGAGTAAAACCGGTCCTGGATCCTAGAAAAAAGTAAACACGGCTGCTAAACCAGAATGCTTTGAGCGACCACTTCATACCTGGGCCATTTGTCATTTCACTGTGGCATGGAGCCTTTGGGAAGAGGATGAGAACAAAAAGGAGCTTCAGCAGGCGCCAGGGCGTCAGCCAGTCTAAAGGCGTGCCTCGGCCGTTGTAGCCTATGCTGCCTCGCAGAATGTGGCCTGTAACGATTCATTTAGCGAAGCAGTCCAGAAATGGCAAACACACGTAACGCTCTACACAGAACACTTCTTTACAGCTGCAAAGGGATTTGAGTTACAGTCCATTTAATGTTACGCTAATTTCATTTGTCTTGCATTTCATTTGCCTTTTACTGATGTGAAAGGTAGAGGCCAGGTTTGGCTTCAGTGAATGGTAATTGCATACCATAACTTGTTACCCTACCCACGCCTGAATATGTAAACCAGATTTGGGTGAAATCACATTACTGCAGTAATGCAGCACACTGCAAGCACTGATCTTGCATTGGAATATTAAGGAAGGGCACATTCACACATAGGAAACATGCTGATGCAGTGCATCTCGTCTCTGGTGACCTTGCCTGCCTGCGCTGTAACATAAGACTGATGTGCATCCCGACAATATCACTGCACATCATAAGCTCCAGGGGACCTGCTCTTCCGGTGTAGTGCCATGTGATCACTCTGAACAATATGCCGTCATCACTCTGTTCAACTGAGGAATTTTGTAAAAATGGCCTATATATAAGGATATATGTAACTACAGTTAAACAGTACAATATTGGATGCTCATCTTTCACACAAGGTCTTTTCTTCTCAGTGGATGATGTGCCATCATGTCAGTTTGTCAGAGAATTATCTAGTTAACGTAGGCTAGAGAACTTACCCTAATTAGTGAAAAAATCTACACCAAAGTGGTCTATCTTTTACATCATGTCCTTAACAACATGTCCACATGACACTCATGTTACATAGCAGCAAAGTAATACACACACTTACTAGCATGTCCTATATATATATATACACTCACAAGGGGTCGGCTGAGGTATACAACATCATATTCAACCAGCAGGGGCCCTACATGAAGAGGTTAGTCAACTAATTTTTTTTCACAACTGATGAAATTATTTGATGAGACCAGTCCACTACAATCACAAAACAGAGTGTAAAAAACATTGGGTAAAGTAGAGGTATACTATATTACAAAGCTAAATAATGTGATACTCCTCAATTGCTCCCATTCTTAGGGAGGCTGAATAGACACATCCTTCTCATAATGGGTTTTTCCAGTCGGACAGTGTTGATTTTTATCTCTAAATCTCTCTGTAGATTATTCATTGTAAGCAAAGACGGGCACATTTTTCTCCTTCAGACTAGGTTGTGGCCCCGGAGAAGAATAAAGATTCTAAATCTCACGGTTAAAAAGACAAGAATCCTCGGCGCCTAGCGTGAGACAGATGAGACATGGCATATCATTAAGTAATGGACTTTATCTGACAAATAGCACAGAAGCACTTTCATCATCAATTAAACATATTCAATACTCCTCCGCATCATAGTCAGACAGGGGTTAGGCAGAATAAAAATTGCTCATGAGGAAGAAAAATGATAACATGAGGAGAAGCTTTAAGAAGCTTTTTTTCTGAGTTTGCACCAAAGGCCGTTCTGTAAAATACTGTGATGGGTGCATGACAGCAGAAAGTAAAGGTTGATCATACATTATCGCAAGGACTCGGAGAGAAAAGACCGTCTGGTCTGCTGAGTCACTGGTGCAGGACGAAGGATCGAGGAGCCATTAGATTAATCCACTTTGAATGGCAAAGATCTAGCGGCATCTACCTTCAGCGATGGCATAACTGCCAGATGTCACTTCATTGCTGTTTAATTCAATTAGAGACGGTCGCCTCAGCTGGCCTTTCCCCAAAAGGATAATGAATTAGTTAGCCTGCTGGCCTCATCTGGGGGTCCGACCTCTCCGTACAATTGAAGGACTAATCCTGTTGATTTGTGCTCGTTCCACCAAAACTCGCCTCACTGAATTTCGTGCTCATCATTAGCTATGTGGGTCAAAAGATCGTAATCAAAAAGCATTGCAGATTCTCTCAAAAATGAAATTGCCTCTGTCAGAACAAAGCCCACACAGCCAGAGGAAGAAGGCCCGTCATCTTTATTGGAAGTCGTAATTGGACGACTTTATTCTTCTAGGGATTCGATTTGCATAGTGATGGGTGTGCCTGTCAGGGGCGCATCTGATCAAAGGTGAGGAAGCTAATCCACACTTCAACTTCACAAGCACGTGAGGCTGCTGGCTTCTACACACGGCTGTGTTCCTTCCCAGGCAGGTGATGGTAAGATCAAAAGAGAAGGAAACTATTCTGGTCAGATGTTTAGAACGCATCAATGGCATTGTGTAGCCCGACACAAGCTACAGCGCTGACGGGTAATTGGCAGGAGAGATGAAGCTGTGCTAGGTAGCAAGATAAGGTGGACAGCAGCCATGGTGATGAAGAAGGCAGCTGCTGGAGTACAGGGGGTGGGGGGGTGGGTTCATACCAGGACAGCTCATAAAGCATGATCTATACAAGCATCAAATAGCATGCATGCCTTTATTGCATGCACCATATGGACACTTAACCAAGTAACACTTTGTTCTTTGTTCAAAAAATGCACAAACAATACACATACAATGTAATGGAAATTCTGACACTGATTTGTATTTTATTGCATTTTGTTCTGCCACTCTTTAGCATTAATTTTTCATGGTGCTTTGCACTTAAATGGTGCTTTTCCTTTTATAATTAATTCTAGTGTTGAGTACTGCTGTGAAGAATGCAAGCTTCAGAAAGCGCCAGCTAGCCTGCAGAAATCAACTTAACTGGCCCTTGCATGACAAATTATGGAGACCAGCATTAATTAAATAATGGGAAATATGCCACACTGGATTACTTCAAATTAAAAAATAGTCTTCTCAGGCCACACAGAATCAAACCAGGAGCAGCTCTGAGATTTGATGCTTCTTGTAAAAGGGAACAGCAGTATTATAGGTGAGGGGTGGCTGTGATGGGCCAATGTTCATTTGCTAAGTGTGTGACATGACCTCTACATGAACCTAATTATCTCAGAACAAAGGCTGAGCGAATGAGAGTGAGGAGGAGGGGAAAGATGGCAGGCTGAATGTACCATTTACAGGAAGAGGCATAACTTCAAAGATAATTTTGGCTAAATAGTAGGGATGCATGATCAGAATCGAGAGATTTTTGCTCCAAACATACAATTGACAGTCGACCAGTTTGATTTTGGCCAATCTGTGTTTTGGTTTTATGATGTAAATAATGTGGCAGGTAGGAGAATTCACACTGTATCTCAACTAGAAATATAAAAAGGTGCATATTTGAGCACATCAAGATAGGAAATGCTCTTTAAGGTACTACAAGTCTTAATTTCAGCTTCTTATGAAATACTAGTATTTGGCGAAAGTATTAAAATAATATTCATGTATATTCAGTTTCGAACACAATGTGGTGGAAAAATGTCTGAAATGTGGAGCCTATAAGCAAATGAACTTTAAAAGCTGTCTGACATGGAGCCACCTTTGAGACAATGGTGGCAATCAATAAAGCCATCAGCACAGCGGTGTATGGGAAGTCGTGTATACATTATTAAGTATGTGTATAGGCTCTTACAGTTAAATAACTGTCCATGCTGTGAGATAGGGACCTACAGGATTACCAGTACGGATTGGACGAGCACTTCTAAAGCTGTGATAAATATTTTAACATGATTTGCCAAAAGCAGTCATCCATTCCCATAAAAATACAGACAACAACACACACACACACACACACACACACACACACACACACACACACACATATATATATATATACATATGAATATTTACTTTGAACAAATACACCAAAATGAATCGATATCCCAGCAGCATTCACTGGGGAACAATCTATGGACAAGGCTTGGCTGAATCACATCAAAAGAGGTATTGTTCATAAATCCTAAGTTCTAGGGGGAAACAGAGGAAGAAGAGCCAGGGGAAAGAAGATCGATACAGCCATGAGGGCAGTAACAGCTCCATCTACAAGTACTCAACACAAAACCCAACGCACCAGAGAGGCTGCAAGAGTTGTGCCATAAAAGCAACAGAATGAAAAATGACAGTGAGATAACTTCAGTTAGCAGGGCTAAAGCACATGGCAGCTTTTTCCCCACATAGGTCAATGTGCTTAATGCCAGAGCTGTACTACCACCCACATAACAGGCCTGAGATAAAGCAGTAGTCTATTTTTTTTACACCAAAAAGTGACCATTTCCTGTAACATAAATAAATGCATTCACATCCAAAAGTCTGTTTTTCTTAAATTCAGAAGCATAATTAAGCCCACATGCTAGATAATGATTTGATACCCAGGACTGATACTGAGTCAATACCAGCAGACAATGATAAAATAGGAACAAATTTGATCTGATTCTATACAAAAATTCTATAGTTCCTTGATGTGCAAATTTAATGTAAAGCAAATTAAAGCAGGTCCCATAATAATGTTAACATTACAAGTAAGTATTACAAGTAACTAAGTATTATAGTAGAATTACTAATCCATTATTTCACGAAGTCTAATTTTGTATTTTCAGTGTCAGTTTAGCTGCATTACTGAATGAAGCAACAAGTTTCTATTTCATTGCTGTCGTAGCGCTCCAGGTTCGTGACCATCATCTTGCTGTAATTTTTCCAACGTAAATGTTGCAGCAGGCATAATGTAACGGTGCCCTATTTAAGGCAGAAATGAACATTAAAACCCAACTTTAGTTTAACACATTACACTGTAAGGTGTAGTAGCTTAGGTAGCCTAGTGACTTGGTAACTTATTTCAATGTTTTATACTAAATTCATACACATTTAGTGATTAGCTGTGCTGCTAATCTTAAAGATGAACACTAAATATCTAAACAAATACCAAGATAAAGAACAAATACTTTTTATTTGGGCCAGCACCTACTAAGCACATCCTGCCATCATAATATCACCGACAGAAAATCACAGAGCAAAAGAGGCAGCTGAACTACAGAGAAACTAAGCACTACTTATGACATAACTATAATCTCATCCAGCCACAAATTATGACTTCCAACCACAATTACTCTTCTCTGTGACACGCATGACATGAGGAGTGTGTCATGCTCTGTATATCGGTTAAGTGGGAAAGGAACAAGAAGCAACCAACTTCAACAAAAATCCTGACAGAAACTTTCAGGAAAATAGGTCAACAGAGTGGGAAAATATTTTTCTTATAAATTTCTCAGTCGCTTGTGGAAACACTCCCTATGGAGCAGACATGTAGCACGTTGCTAGCGCAACAGTCCTTGAAGGAAAGTGGACTTCAATCAGCCCTGTATGATATAAACATTCTTCCAGCTGGGCAGAAACAAATGTTTCTCTTACTAATGGGACTCTGTTGACAGTATTGCCTGAAGACTGGTAGCATGCAGGTGTACCACGGACAAACTGTGTGTGTATGTGCATGTACTTGTGTCTGATTAGCTAAAATCAGGCTTAAGGCTCTTCTACATGGTGTGTGAAGCAAACCTGCTGAGACAAGGTAATATCAAACAGACTAAGGGTACTAAAATATGACTAATGAAGTTCCTATTGCTCTAAAATAGCTTAGACCAACTGCCATGGGAAATACAAGAACAAATGAATCAGGGATGCACCCGCTTTTAATTACTGCAGTTTAAGTGAATAAGGAAGAGGCATGGAAGTGATTTAGAATGCAAATTTTTTAGAAACAAAAAACAGTTCCATTCACATTTACACTGGTTTCCTGGCTTTCAAATACACAAATTTATGCAATCTTTACATATTTGTCAATTATTTATGTAGCAGAGTGTCAGAACATTTGTATAAAACCACACACAAACACTATTGACGTATTTGCCTTAGTAAGATGCTTGCGTTCAGTTCTCTTGCCTTGGACAATTAGTCAGTGCATGTCCAGTAGGGTCAGGATCACTATCGCTTTCACTGGGCTTCCTGCTGGAGCAGCTGACCTGCTCTCTGTGTGTATTGATTTAGACTGAGATTACCGACGAAAACGATCGCATTTCCATTCCGGGCCTGGACAATTGATCACACTGCTCAAAAAGGGAAGGGCTTTTAGCTTTGCAGCAGCCTCTGATTCAGGTAATACATGCATATGAGGGGGAACAGAACGGGACAGAAATACTGATAATTTTGTCAAACTGAATTCATTTTTTGGGGAAAGGCAGGGAATGAATTGACTATCAGACTCAGATCAAGACCGTGGAGCCACAATTTAAACTTGTCGGATGGAAATTCAAATTAGACAGATGACATTACACATTAATAAATTTAGACAGAATAAATTACATAATATGTTCCTTTGTGGAAATAATCACACCCTCCTTTGCCTTGGTCCAAAATCTGAGCCGTCAATGTTATACACTTTTACCCTAATCTATGTTCTCACTGAGAAATAGAGCCTAGCCATTTTCTTAGGTTTTCCTGCACAGCTGCTCAGTGTGCTGCATATCCAAAGTCTCATTCACCGTCCGAGTGAGAGGATGAGATAATTCAGTCTCATTTCAAAAAGATTCAACCAAACAGTGCAACTTCAGAATGAATCGGGACTGGGATGAATACTACATCTACTTCATTTCAAAGGTGTATACTGAAGGAAGAACTGAAGAATGGTGAAGCGACTGGTGCGGTCTTTAAAACTCTCGCTCACCCCTCCTCCCTTTCTCTCTACCAGGACAGCTGGCTGCAGTAGGTCAGTCCAACCTCCACGCCACCCCACACTGCTACCAGCAGCATAGGTGGAAGAGATTTAAAAAAAAGCAAAAGGAAACGTGGCGGAAGTGGGTAAGAGAGGGAGGGGAGGTGGGAACCACGGCAATAAAGAGTCTGGCAGTCCTCCAGGCATAATAATTCTTTCAGCTTTCAAAGTCATAGAGGAGAGCAGTTAGGCAGGGAGATAGCATTACTGGGGATAGTCTTTCTGTGTGGCTAGCCGATGGATGGGAATCAATTAGCCCTCTGCAGACTGACCTTGAAATGGACCAGAACACCCAGAGGAGGAAGTCTCGTCACGCCACAGCATTTGGATTAGAGGAAACGGCACTACCAATGCCAGTTATGAAGCTGCAAATGAATCAGTCAGCCAGGAACTCTTCACTCTCACTAAAAGGATGTTAGCACTGTGTTTTATAGCCGCTTGCTGAGGACTAAAGTAATTGGTGTGGTATGGTTTCTGGTAATCTTGTTTAGGTGTAAAGAGTAGTAACTGTTAGTTGCAGTCACGGAGGGGAGTGTGCACTACACACAATCCTCAGGTAAAGTTGTCCATTCTTAAGAGGCTTAGTCACAGCTGTTTGTCACACAGCTGACAAGATGCAACATGTCTGTTCTTGAACAGAGCACGCAACAGGCACTTTTTCCCATGCAGTTTCCCAATATGACACGGGATTAGTACAAGCAAATAGAACCAAATGCATTCAAATCATCTGAGCGCGTCACTGAAATACTATCCATTTCACATGTTGATGTTTGTTAATATGGCACAGCAATATGGCACAAAATTTTCACTTAAATTTAAGTATTTGGATTGTTTACAACTGCTTAGGCTTCTAGATCAAACGGTAGTAAAAGTAAGTAAACAGACACAAAAGCATATAAATAAGTATCTATTTACTTTAATAAAATCTTTCCTACTGTAAAACCAAGAGAGGAAAGTTATTCACTCCTCTACGTCTTCATGAGCACATCTCCAAGCCAAAAGTGGACATCTGAATCTGAGTTATCAATTTTGCAAGTGTACTTACAGGTTTTGGGAACTATGTTGTTAGATTCCACACTGGGATGTTGGCTTGATGTGCTGTTCCTGCCAGATTCGGGAGTGGTGCTGGGGAGGGGCTGAGTGGCGGAGCTCGCATGAATAGTCACTGCTGAGGTGGGGGTAAAGCGGGATACCTTGGGTGAGGCAGGGGCAAAAGGGCCGGACGTGGAATCTCCCTCCACAAACACTTCAGGCTGTCCAGTGTTAGCAGGAGCAGTGGTGCTTTGTGGGGAAAGTGCAGGGGGTGAGGTGGGATGTGAAAATGACACAGGTAGCCCCCGTGTGGGATCTGCGTCAATAATGATAGGGTCCTGGCCTATACGTTTGGGATCCAGGTGGGTGGGAGGCTCGTACTCAAAGATCTTGTCCACAAAGACCCACTTGAGGCCAGCGGTACAGAGTGCTAGGCTCAGCAAGCAGGCTAAAATAGGTAGGATGCAAATCTTCTCAGAGCGCACGCAGTTGCGTACCTGCTCCAGCTCAACACATACGCAACAGGAAGCGGCAGCCAAACCCAGGCATCGCAGAGGTCCACGCTCTTCCTCACTCTCACCGACCACCTCTTCTTCTTCTTCAGGTGTCTCTTCTTCGGGTGACTCCTCAGGGCCAGTTTCAAGAGGACCTTCAGAAGACTGGCCCAAGGGAGATGTGGATCCCAGAGGCTTGCAGAGTCCAACCGAGGAGTCCTCCACTCCTACCGACTCCATCCCCCTATCTTTGTCTCTTCTTTCGTTTCTGTCCCTGTTGCCCTCCTTCTTGTCACATACAGGAGTGTGTCCCCGGATGCCTGGCTTCCAGCTCAAAGTATTACACAGGCAGCAGAAGTGGTAGATTTCGCAGCATCATGCATCGTGGCTTGTAAAGTGTGATGTCCATTATCAGATCACTGCGGGAGGGAAGGGAGCAACACAGCAAAGATGATCTTCGGTACTGGCAGAATAACCTCGTTAACATCTGGGAAGAAGCCCTGACTTCAGTGCCAGAAAAGACTTCTTTTCAAGGCATCCTTCTTTTCAGTAGCATGAAGTGAAAAACACGCAGCAACACAAAAGTCTATAACGGTCTCTGGAGGCAAAAGCAGAGCAGGGCGGCCCAGAGGTGGATCCCTTCCTCAGAAGACTCAGTTGCGGCGTGGCTCAGAGAACTCCAGCAGCAGGGCAGTGTGTACCTGAGGGAAGGGCAGGGGGAGGAGGAGGCTGAGACTGCAGCAGGGGCTGGGGCTCGGCCAACGGGAGAGCCATGCTGTCATGCTCCAGCGGCAGAAAGCGGCTGATTCATCCAGGAGCAGCAGGTGCCTGTCCGCTCCTGAGAGCCGGCAGACAAGAGCAGGAGCTGATCGCTAACGCCTCGCAACACAACACGGAAGGATGGGCAAGTGAGGATTACACACACCCCCTTCCTCACTCTTACCCCTCCTCTTCCTTTTCTCTCTTTCTCTTACACAGATGTAACAGCCTCCTTCCTCTTCCCGCTCTCTCAGAATCTTTTCTTTTTCTTCCTCCCTCCCTTTTTCTTTTCTTTCTCTCTTACACTCACACCATCCTTCTTTCTCTTTTTTCCCCAACCCCCTTTCTCTCTCTCTCTCTCAGCTCTGTCCACACTCCCCTCTCTGGCTGCTCTGGCTCTGCACTCTGAACACGAAGCGTAGAGCTAGGCAAGTCTGCACTTGATCCAATTAGGAAGAATGGCAACGAATCAAAGGCAAGGAAGGCAGACGGTTCCAGCCTCTCTCATTCTTTTCTCTCTCTCTCTTTCTCTCTCTCATTTTTTCATTCACTCACAAGACACAGACCATTGATTATGGTAATACAAAAGGGTGTTTTTTATGAGGAAGGAAGGAAGAGCTACACCATTGACCGCGACATGTGATATTCCTTGTGGGACTTAAGCTATTATTTTAAATGGGCTCAGCCTGCAGAATACCTCCTTTATTGGCTACAAAGCAAGAGAAGGATAAAACATGAATGAAAACTTATCTCATTTGACAACTAATATCATAAACCAGATCTGAAAAGGGAAAATAGATTTTGCCTTTATTTGCTACCCCTTCTCCTTGTCTGACACTTACTACGCATGCAGCCCACCCTTTTACGTTCCATAATCACATTTGTCTGTACCTGGCATTGTATTGCTGACTCAGGGGATGGGGGCAGGGGGGAGGCAGTCCGGAAGCCCCTGCACTGCACATAAATACTGGATGAAGAACAGACTCCTTTGGAGTATCACAGTCACTCCGGACGCTTGGCCATTTTAATAACAAAATGCACAGTCCAGCACAGTCACACTAACCAACAGACTGACTTTTATTACCACAGTCATCAGTATAAGCAGCAGACTTTAATTAAAATCCTGAATCATTCTTATATCTATAATATAATTAATTAGAGCTAACGGACAATGCAAGAACAAATGCTTTTCTCACCAGTCTTACCAGCAGGGGGATGGAGGATCCGTGGTATCAAGTTACTGGCCTTCAAAATATGGCTATGGCATTTACATGATGCACTTCGATCTTCCTAAGAGGGCAATTTCACAGCTGGCACACCATGATATTTTCATGTGAACTATTTCATTTTAAAGTATAAATTATAATGTGTACTAGTGAACATCACTAGGTCCATGATATATCCAGCATGTTTATATCTGATCATGAGCACCGGCAGTGCATTTCTGTGAATTCAGTTTTTCTGGTTAATACAGTTTTTCTGTTTTTTCTGAAGCATGTGTTCATACAAAAACAGAGTCCTGCTCTTAAGACCATCAGACACTTGACATCTGCTTATCAGATTAGTCAGCCATATCCACTGTCATTGTCTGTGCATGTGTCAAGGAAAGGCATTTTCATGCTTGGTTGATTCAACAGAAAAGCAAGATATGAATGAATCTGATGACTGATCCACTGATGTAAACTCTCCCATAATATATAATCATTTGAGTTGAATATTCAAGTTTGTGACGAGTAACAGAGGCCACACTGAGGGCACACCTTTCCTTAAACATGTCTCTGCAGCCATGCAACATAATTTCACCTTTGGTTTTGTCCAAGCCTAGGTTACACCATCCTGGTCTGATAATGTGCTACCCCTACACTACAGGAGTCGGGATTACCAGCCACAAAATCCGTGCTCCGCATGGCTGGCTTTGAGAAAAAGCTCCTTGTTGGAATGAGTGAGACAGATAGCAGGTGTTAAGCTCTCCCCCGCCTGGTGCTAATGGTCTGGGTGTCAAATCCGGACCAGACCTGAATGTATGGAAGGCTGAAAACACATGGGTGAGGTCTTAAGGTCAGGGACAGTATCACACTGACCCCCCACCCCCATGGACTTTGTACTATGTGGTGGAGTTAATGCAATACATTTAAAGCAGAGACGGATACAAACTGGCCTGCCTGTAATTCTCATTGTGTTAAACCACTGTAGGGCCCAGGGGTAATTCATATATTGGAAATCCACAATGTAATGTCTGGAGGCCTAGCCAGTGTACCCATCAAGCCCATAAAGTAGCATGGTTTTCTTCAACAATCTTTAACGACCTTGAAGTTTTCCCTAACAGCTTCAGAACTGTCATAGATGGACATGGATACTTCACATGAGGCAAGATAACGTTTACTATATTCCTTTTCGGTTTTGGAAGGACAATTTATGCATGCCAACTACAGTAATTATCAATCAATATTTTATCTATTATTTTGTAGAGGTGTTGGTTTCACCAGCACTGAACCTTATTAACCCAAAGTCTGACACTTTAGCACTTCAGACAACAGACGTCTGACAGTGGTGCCAACACACATTTTGTCTGAAATACGAAACTAGGTTTGTCCAGTAAAGACAAAGTGGCAACTGTTAAAAGCACTTGTGACATTATGTGACGATGGAAAGTCTGTGTGAATTTGTAGTTAAAAAAGAACTTCCACTGGAGAAAGCCTTCCACACCAGCCACACGAAAAATAGGATAGAGAGGATTTACATGCTGAATAGATTCAAAGGACACCAACCAGAATCTGTCCAAAGCACCTTAGGTGCAGCACAACTATGAAAGTTGTTGTATGTAGTTGCTTTCAGCCTTTTGAAAGAAGAAAAACCTTTAAAATGATAAGAACAGCACTGAGGGTGAATTAATGAATTGGTCTGACTTCTGTTATTGAAGGTCGTTGGCTTTGAGATGCAGGAGAGAATGCCAAAAGTGTTGCCAAAGCCTGTCAATGTCTGAGACTAATGCACTATGCAGATCGTTCTGTTAAAGACACAACAATGTCAAAAAGGCCTTTTCAGGTCTTTGAGACTCTGCCTTCCTTCAAAAAGTCACCATGCTGTGGCATGTCAAGTGTGGTCAACAAAGAACTTCTCAGGAGATCTACAAAGAAAATGCTCAGGTCGGCTTCACCTCCAGCTCTCCAGAGACATACATCATTATATCCCAGAAACATCAACATATTCATGACATGATGACTGCGCAAGAGTCCCATCAAATAAACAAGAGAGGAAGACAAGCTAGGGGTATTTATTCAACTAGTAAAATGAGAATAAATTAATTTCCTTATTGCAGTCTTTTGCAGGAAGTCAAATTAATTATTTACGGCTGAGAATGAGAAAGAGAAAAAGAGTGAGAGAGGGAGAGAAAATGAAGGAGAGTGAGTTGAGAAAGAGAGTGGGTCTGTCTAGGGGACCTGACCTAGAAAAATCCCAGCACAGAGTCTAAAAGTGAGCAGGGATGGCTGCCTACTGGCAGACAGAAGGTTATTGGTGCATTAGAAGATGAAGCACATTTTCATGCCAAAAGACTGAGCGGCAGAACTTTTTTTCACCAACACAGGACGAGGTCTTGGAGAGGCAGGCTCGAATTCAATAATGTCACCATTCTCTGCTGACGTACAGACAATGAGAGGCTTTTAGAGAAATAGAGGAGCCCTTTTCATCCTTCTTAAGCACAAGATCATTGCCAGGACAGGACAGCATTTGTGAGTAAAGCTGTCCCTCCTGCTGGCAATATGGGGAGGGGGGGGGAGACGACTGGTGCTTTAGCCTGTATTCCAGTCTACAGATTCTATTCCAGCCTTTGGCTGTGACCGAACTGAAGAAAAGCAGTACAGTCATCATACGGGGTGGACAGAATTAAGTGGCCAGGCCTGTGTGTATCTGTGTGTGTGCCAGCGCTCTCACCTCGGTCGGCCCGCCTGGCTGGTGCCTGCACTACAGGCTCATCCGTCTCCCGCTGCGACCCTCACTGACACACACACACACACACACACACACACACACACACACGCAGAGGCATACAGGCTGCGGCTGGCGTCCCAGTTGGATATGTAATGGAGCTTGGGTAGAAACTAAGTCATTCTAAGTGTGTGTGTGTGTGTGTGTGTGTGTATGTGTGTGTAGTTGGGGTTAGAAACAGGATCTTTTTATCATTTAGGCTGGCTGCACACTAGCTTAGTCCCTTCAGGGGTGCCTTTAAGCAGTGGAGAAGAGAAGATGGGGGGTGGAGGGGTCTCTGGGTTCAGCACCACTTGACTGGACAGCTCCCATCTGATACAGTGTGCACCCATACGAATTTGGCTCGAGACATAACCTGTTCCGTGACAATATTTCAACAGAGAATTTTGCACCAGATCACTGACCCAGCTCCAGCACAAAAAAGATACAGCATGTTTAAAATGTATTGCAGCCATGTCCTTCACTCGAGGTTATCTAACCAAAAGCTAAATTAAGAGTGCCTCTGTGTAACAGTATATAGTATGTAGGACATGACTTAATACCAGCCCAGCCCATGTCCTCTACGGCCGAACAAAGGCACATCTGAAGCTAATGGAAAGCAGAAAGGGAGGACATTGCTACTACACATCACTACTGTATCTATCAGTGGATCTACAATGATGACAACAAATTAAACTTGCAGGGTAGTGCAGGGGAGTATTGAAATTCCATCTCACAATGTTTTCCATATATATCACAGTAGCAGATGCTATTTATGTCTGCATTTAGCTAATCTGCATTATGTTTGGGCATAAGCCAATTTATAGTTGTACAGACAAAATTAGCTCAGCAAGTTTCTGAGCAACACAAGTATGTTTATTTTCTCTGGTTTAAACAGTCTTCTCTGTTCACTCTGTTACCTAAAAAGCTACTGGAAGGCTCTGTAGGTTAATGGTAGCCTCTCACATATTTAAACCTTTTTCCCCTGGAAAGCGGCTTGCTTGACCACCACGTGACCTAAAATACTATCGTCAATGGCTCTGGGCTGATACTGGACAATAGTGTACTGCACACAATCTCTCAAGCCTAATAAAGTTAATGAACCAAAGCGTCCTGACTATTGGTACAGCAAAAGAATGTCTTACTGACTTGATAAAGCTTGGTTTGATTGGACCGATCTGTCCTGATTATCTTAAAATGACACATTACATCGTAAATGTTAACCAAATATAAACCAGATTTCATAAAGGGAAATTATTCTTGATTTGTTTTTTGTGGATTTTAAACTGTTCTTTCATTAAAATCTGAAACATCCGACAAATACATTACAGTTAATTTGTTTTTTATTATCAATGCTGCTAAAATTAAAAACAAATACTATTGTGCAGCACCACTACTGGTATACCGGAACACACATTATCCAGAAATAATGTAAGGTAACTGTTTTCCATTTGACTTGCCCATAATACTCACATCTAAATGTTTCATTTGAACAGTATTAAGAAAGAAACTTTTGTCATAGAGGGGTTTTGATGCACTGTCCGTTATTAATTCAATGAATTCAGTTCAATTAAATGAAACAGCCACAAACAACGACCATACTATGTCAAGAAAAAGGTATAATATCCTCATTCAATTTCCCCAGCCCATATTGTTGATCCATTTCCTCACTTTCCTCTCCAAGTTCAGCCCCAGTGGTAGGTTAGAGGTGCATTAGGAAGTTTCTTGTAAAAGAGAGGGCCTCTGAAATCTAAGATGTCATAAACTGGCTCTTAACGGTGGTCTGCTGAAGGTGCAGGGCTGAGAGAACCACATGCTCACTCTGAGAGCTGTAATTATTAATGCTGCGGCAGAGGCACAGTGTGCTCTTCGCTTCAGAGTCTTTTCCCAAACGGCTCCCGTAAGGAAGCCAGTGGCGTGACTCGGAATACGCTGAACTCAGGCAAGACTGGCCATGTGGAGAGAGTTTTAACATTTATACTTAGCCTGCAGCTGTGAAAAGGAAATCATGAAAAAAACCAACATAATAAAGGAGCAGCTGGAGAAGCAAAGTTTTCAAAGAGATGCTGTAGCATTTTGCCTCAGTAATATTCATCACAATGAACTTTTGTGGGTTCCGAAAAGCAACTTTTCTCTTAATGTTCTCTTCCTGTCATGCCATCAGCTTCAGATTTGCCTTTTAGATAATGGTGCTGAAATTACTTCCACTACTGTCACATTTCATCATCTACATCGGAAGACAAGATCTAAAAATTTTGCGGCAGCACAGGCCACATTAATGTCCCGCAAAGGCATATTAAGCCCCTGATGAAAGATAATACAATCTGTAAAAGAAAGCCCCCCAGAACAATGCGTGAAGTAAGCAGAATATCCCTCTGTTTGAGATTAAAAAGCAAAGAGGAGTCTTCTGAGCTTTTCAGTGTACTTGAGGCAGTTCTGTGGATCTGCATAAGCCTATTGTACAAATGAAAATCAAGACACAGAGAAATGCACCCCAACTTGGCAGTGAAGGCACACTCACAAATGTACAGCAGGATGGCCCATCACATTAAAGAAGAGAAATGGAAATAAATAAATAAATAAATAAAAGCAGAAGGATAAGCTGGGGAGCATAAAACTGGCCCTAGATCTTAAAGAACAAATGAAAACAAAGAACATGTATACGCCGCTAGTGGGATTTGGAGCTTCAAAGCGAAGAATTCCAATGGTGAATTGACATGAAAAATAGATCAAAAAAAGAAAGGAAAACTCAATATCTTAGCCAGTTTGCTCGATATAATTGTGGGTTATAAAGTGCTTTCTGGAAGTTTCTCAACTTCCTACTGTCTCCCTCAGAAGAAAATGAGAAGAGACAAAACATCTTCGACTGTAGTCATAACACACAGCCGTAAAAGCAAAGTGTTTGTGCCGATCCAGTCTCTCGTCTCTTTTTCTAACCAGGTTAACCTTTACCCACGGGAATATGAGAGTCAACTTACATTACCTTGTGGATTTTACAAAAACAAACAGAAAAAAAGAGCTGTTCTAT
The DNA here is from genome assembly GCA_037974445.1 of Brycinus macrolepidotus. Taxonomy (NCBI): domain Eukaryota; kingdom Metazoa; phylum Chordata; class Actinopteri; order Characiformes; family Alestidae; genus Brycinus; species Brycinus macrolepidotus. The sequence continues at coordinate 4,551,372 of JBBPCZ010000037.1, forward strand.
AGCACTCATTAAAAATTAACTTCAGGTAAAACCTAAAATCTAATAAATTAGATCCTAAGTTCCAGGATTCGGTTTGATAGCCCTTGCACATGGTTCAAGAAAGTATTTCCATCAGATTGAGATCATATTCCCCAGTAGACATTATACTTGTCTAGACATTTATTCATATTCCCCACTTGAAACAGGACCCATTCAGATAACAGCTTATAAAAACAATCTGACATTTGCACAGACCTTAATTAATAGTATTAGGTCCAAATACCACAAGTATTACATCTTGCCTCTGCCTTGCAGACAGGACCGAACAAACTGACATATTATCCTTCCCTACAGCTGCACTTTTTACAGACTGGAAGTACAAGAGCAGTAAAATGTCCAACGGCATTATCTTCTGTCTGGGGTCCGGACCACTGGCCCCAGTACTAACCATCATGTGAGACATATCTGTTAGGTGACCTCATGAATTCAGCTGTTTTTGTGGGAGACATTACTTAAGAATAATTCTTACTTTGAAGAAATATCGAGTTTGGTCATGCTGTACATAAATCACACTACAGATGAGTCAGCGCAAACGGTCGATTGGGGAAATGGAGTAAGTACTTTTTGATTAAAGACAATGGCCTTCTTTACTTATATCACTTGACACTGCTTTCAAAATGAGCTGTATCTTACACCCTTAAAAAACATAAGGGTCTCCAGAAAGGGTTCTTAGGGTGATACCATAAAAGAACCATTTTTAGTTCTCTAAAGAACTTTTTTAATAAATGGTTCTTAAAAGAACTATTTTTATAAAAGAGATGTGTGAAAAATATTTTTTAAGTTCAAAGATAGCGTGAGAGTTCTTGGAAGAACTCTTACACTGGAAAATGACCTTTCCAGTATGTGATGGTTCTTTATACTTTTAAAACTCACACCTCATTTACAAAAATAGTTCCTCAGGGAACTAAAATGATTTTTCAATGACACCGCTCAAAGTGCTATTTGCTGCACTTTTATTAAAGACATGGATACTGTATAGTGGTTATAACTTCTGATTTTGAGGAAGCCACCATCCTTCAGATGCAAATTATTTAAATGGTGCAGGATATTCTTAAACTAGGGCAAGAAATGAATACAGTCACTTATGGACCATCCATTTCCCACCCATTGCAAAATCATCCTCACTTTTAAAGATGCCCACCTCTTGGCAAAATGAAGCGCTGTGTTGGGAAAACTCAAATCAATAGCCATCAATTTTGTGGATGTCTGGTCTTAGAAGAGACAGACTCTTAATCTTTGTGTGAAGAAGATACTGCATGATACACTCACTGCATTATGTTTATTACTGTTACAAAGAGCCATTCTAGCGAAATGAGACTTTCAAGCATCATACAATAATGTTAATTCAACAGCCAATTTGTATAATATACACTCTATTAGTGATCTATGAAAAAACGACTGTTACTGTGTATTTTCCTTTCTTGCAAAGTCATCACCACAGTCTAAACACTACAGTTTCAATTCGGCCAATTTTTATGCAACTCACTACATGAACTGTTCATAGAACAGAGCTTACTTTAACTACAGAGTAGATAATGTACAGGATTAGACGCTGTGCATGATCTGTTTAAACATTCACCTGATACAACTGGCCAATGCTAGTCATTACATCAGTGGAATAGAGAGAAACGACTTCCCTTAAATGGATCAAATGAAAAGCTCTGATGAATATGGGGGAGGTCTTCATGGGAGAGCTAATGATGGCCGGCGGTCTCATGTTGCAAGGAAATGCTACTTATATGGTGAACCTTGAGGGGAAACTACTCAGACAAAATACCACAAATCAATGAACAGGGGTGACAATATGATCCTGCTATCACAATAAATTACATCTCGAAAGGTATCGTTAGTATGTACCTCTATAAAAGACTTCAGTTGCTATATGTTGAGAGTATATTTCAAAATAACAACATACATATTTTGCATGTGTGTTTTGTCTGTTCCACAAAAATGAAGTCTTGTGACATGTAATGGACAACGTCCTTAAGCACTGTGATGTTATGTCTTTGAAATTCTACCTTTCCCTAGAAATGAGATGTGGAATCCTTTAAAAAAGAGATGCATTCAGTCACATAGCTAGAAAAATGTAAAACATTTGTGGTTTGTTAGTTTGCTGTTTAGTTGTGAAAAGCAAGTGCTCTATTTAAAATGCTGCCTCCCTTACACCCTACCATCTTTCTCTTTCTATATACAGTTCTTCCACAGTCACGAATGGTACCCACGGGAACCTGGCTACTGACCACCATCTCAGCAGGCAATTCCATTACACCTCTGCACACTTGGCTTCCAAGTGTCCTCTAATCCACTGTAGTCTATCAAATGCAGCATCATTAGAGTGCCTACTGCTACAGCAGCAAGTTTAGCCCTGAATAATGCAACATATACCAGTCACTATAAATCAAAAGTAATGAACAGGGAAAAATAAGTAAACTTGAAAATAACTAAAATTATATGTGTCAATAAAACCCAAGCACATTAAAGGCAAACATCATGTCTGGCCTATAGGTCAATGCAATGCATACATTATACCAAGAGTATATATATAATAGTTTTATATCATATCAGGATTGTAGCAAGGATTCATTTGTACAAGTACCACTATGTTCCTTTAATGAACTTCCTGCTATAGGCTAATTTAAAAAGGGACATACGGACAGCACTGGGGAATGTTCATTTTTCACAACCGTAGATAGGTCTAGGCCTGTCAGGATAATGGAATGTTAGCTGCCGACCAATTGCCATATAAATAATTGGGATTAACTAATCAACTATTAAAGTATAAGCCGGAGGGGGTCAAACTGCCTGACTGCCTTTCTTGCTTCTAGCTATCTTTATTTAGTGGCGAACACTATATTAAATAAATATGGATTAAATGGCTTCATTGTTGTGTATTTGTACACACAAATCTCTACATTTACACAAAATCATTTAGTCAATCAAGCAAAGCTTACCTGTTTTGGTTGAGAGAGAAATACGAACAAAAAAAAAACTTGTGGTGCTAGCATACATGTTAATATGTACAACTGTTAAATTGCCAAGGTCTACATATCATTGCATTTCCACACTATGAGTTTGCTGAAAAAGAGCTGGGACACCGGTTTCCTCACTTTTAATAAATAAAGAAACAAGTTAAGTTAATTCAAGTCAAATTCAAGTTTTCAAGTTGCCACTTAAAAAAATATTTGACTAAAACTTCAATTAGTAAGTAATCTTGCTTGTTTATTTTGTTGTAAACTACAAGCTGTAGTGTACTTCTATCCCCTTTTATACTGTACTAGTAAATCAATAAATCAATCAATACAAAATCAGTTAATCCTAAGAAGTTTTAGACAATATAACAGCTCGCTAACTATTTGGAAGCTCAACTGTGTTACATTTAGCATGGATACCACGCTGTAAGAAAAGAAAATACAGACTCTTAATTAGCCTGCTCCATGAAATATTTCATTAAAATTCCATCAGGTTACGAATGATCAAGATTTCTGGATCAGCACAAATGTTTGGAACCACACTAAGTCTTTGTGTTTAACTATAACTGAGCTAAGTGAGCCAGTAGGGATGAAAGCAGAGGGACGTGTAACAGCTGTCCTATAACACTGATGGAATCATGTCAGACCCTGAAACATGAGAAAAATCACAAGTGAACAAAGGACACAATCAGATCTTGACGCTTGTCCTTGCTGTTCTATCAGTGTCTGGACGGAGACATGGCTGAAATGGCTTTTTCTGTCTTGGCAGCCGTTCAGAGGAGTACTACTCACTAATTGAAAAAGTGATTAAGTAGCCAGTTTTAACAGCGCAGCATACTGATCCCTCTTTCAGAGCTGCAACAAGAGAACAGAGAGTGGGTAAAAGGAACTCTGTATTCTTGGCTAAGATATAAACGGCCCACAAAGTTTTCGGGAACTCAGCCCCAATATTTAACACCATCAGAATATAGGTTGGTGTTTCCCAGAGTAAAAGCAAACTGAGAGGCTGCGCCAACTAGGGCTGGGTATTAGCAGCAACTTCACAATAGGTACATGCATCACAGTTCAAAATAATACACCACAGAACAGCACACAACATATATAACTTTCACAATCAGTCTACTTAGTACATTGCAAATCCTTGGGATGATGCTGGACATACAAAGCCTTAAGGCTTCTGTGTATTTCTTGTAATAGAAAAGAGTAATGAACCACGACATCAGCTTGGGGCAGCTACATCACTCTGTTATGGTGGTTTCTTTTAACTATTAAAGGGTAGCTTTACAAATACTGTACTCTTAAAGCTGAAGGAAGTTGAGTACTTGAATTAGTATAGAACCTTTTTCACATTCACACATCTCATTTTCCAAAATGCTTCAAGAGCAATTCACTGAAAGGTTCTTCAGAGAACCAAAAGTGATTCTTCCAAGGTTTCACTCCATTCTTTTTGGCAGCTTTACTGCCAAAAAATTAAGTGAAAATACTTCTTGCTAATTAAACCATTAAACCATTTTTAAATGAGACTTTGATATAGTACGTAACCACTGTCTGTGTTTCAAAACATACCATTCACTCCCAAGTCTATATAGGAAATGGAAATTAAGCTATAAAAATAGCCTGTTTTGAATGTGCTGGTTTGTCATGTCAATAAACCAACACATTTCCATATGATGTCTGAACAAAAAAAAGTGTATCCCCTATTTACACTGTGTCAACCTTCACTGATGTATAGACCAACAGAAATGTTCAAAAAATATCTTTTTACATTAACTTAAATTGAAAGGAATGTCTTGCCTGTTAATCAGTCAACTCAGCCAACAGTGGATAAGCACAGCTACTGAAGTTATAAGGAGGTTTTCAGCCCAGGCTTAAGGCATATGGCAAATCACATGCTTACAGCAGACAAAGTTTTTCAAATCTATATGACATTTAGGAAAACATTCTAGAAAGAAAGCTTAGAGATAAGTTTGAAACAGCTATTGCAAAAGAGAACGTATGGAGATCCATGGAACATCAAAACACAAATACCACTTTTACTAAACATATCATTTACACTGACTGAAATCCAAACTTACCTGCGGAGCATTTCGAGCCAGTGTAAATGTATTACACAGTACTAAAGTAAAGTAAAGTAAAGTGGCCCCTTATAGTCACACCACAGCACACAGTGTGAACAATGTGAAATTCTTTCTCCGCATTTAACCCATTTACCAAGTGAAGCAGTGGGCTGCCACCAACGAGGGGGGGAGCAGTGTGTGGGGACAGAACCCTGTTCAAGGGTACCTCAGTAATGACACTAGCAGTCCTGGGATTGAAACCCACAACCTTCTGATCGCAGGGGCAACTCCCTAACCACTAGGCAACCAGCACTATGTTTCTATAAAACCTCTAGATATGCACTTCTCAGTATTTACAAAAAAATGCTAAGACATATCAGCTTTATTCACCACTTAAGGTCTGGTATCTACCACATTTCACAGACAGACAACATTTGAAATAATCCTGAGAGCTGACTGAGTGGTGGGTTTGCAAGGTTTGTTCAAACTAAGCAGATATCTCTTCCTACCTTTGGTGACATCCACTGTGGCAACGGAGACATCTTCACCTTGATCATTGACAGCCCTGCATGTGTATGTACCAACATCAGATTCTGTGGCTTTCATTAAGGTAAGCTCTGATGTTGTCCGTCTGTCAAAACCAGAACACACACAATTATTACACCACAACCATGAGCTCGCATGCATTGCAGTATATAAATAATTGCTGTCATTCATAACATTCTTTTTTTTATGTTTTTTTCATGTTTACACCATTTGAAAATACCAGTTTTTCCTCCGCATGTGTAAATATTTATGATTTTGAGTTGACTGAATTGACCAGTAGAAATGGTCCACGATTTAAAATAGAAATTGGATTTCAAGATCTAAATTACAAGAATGAATTGTCCAATTTAAAGCTAACAGGTAACCAGGTAAAACCTAGAGCCACAAGGTGTGAAGAAAACTAGGAGTGGGTGTCAAAACATTGAATTTTTATGCCATTTGAAACATGAATCAGACATAAAAGATGAATAAACGTATTCATTTATTGATAATAAATGTATTTTGTTTATTATTAGTCAAAACATTCACATATTCAGTGCATTAACTGTATTTTTAAAAATTCTGTGTGATGATACTACTTTGGCTTGCGCTCGTTTGATGGCACTACATGGTTCGCTTTTTAAATACCTAAACCAGTTTAAGATTTCATCTCATTTGGAAATTTATGCCCTCGTAACACTCAGCCCGCATATAGAAGAAGACCTAACCAGGCCTCTATATTGTGTTTTACATTTGGTGACATGAACTCTTGCATAATGGTTAAGAGAAGCTGTTTTATTTCTCTCAAGTGCATGGCAGGGGGAAAACTCCTCATTTGCTCTCAGTCGTTAATGTAAATATGAATTCAAAATTGGGACCTGACTGTAACAGATCCCGGTGTTATGCTTACTATAACTACCCAAATGTCCATCGCCTACATGTGAGGTGTAGCAGGCAGGTGGAAAATCTATTGTTGAAAGTATTCCAGGAACTCTGAGTGACAAATTCAAAATATATGCAGATATACTTAGTCATACGGGAACTCGTTGTGTTTTACATATCCCTTTGGGTCTTCAGTGGTTTTACAGATTTGGCTTCAGCATGCGTCATGTTTAAAGAAGATTTTTAAATAGTAAATGAAAAATGAACAAAAGTTCAAGTGAATTCAAAGGTACACATAGAATAAGACATTGACAACAGAATTAAGGTGATTATGGCTCAAAAGGATCTCTTGCTTATAGTTTTATTTCATGTTACTACATTAGGGCCTGACTGAAATTCTGTGGCTTATATGACACTGATTTTGAAGGACTTAAAACTGATGATACTGGAAGATATCATTTCATATTTACATTTTAAATTGTAATTTTGCACACAAATAGTTCAACTGAAATAGACCTTTACTTTTTTTTTTTTTTTTTAGACCTTTACTGACATAATTGTTAGTTATATACAACGGTTCAAATACAGCGGTTCTCAATGGCCACACTTCACGAACTGAATAATATAAAATATATGTGATAAAATACATAAAATAATATGAATATAACATTTTCATGATAAAGCACAGGCTTGGATACACTGTTGTTACTTTAACTATGACTGTTTTTTGTATTCAAAAGTACTGTATGTCACGACTGATGAGATTGTGAGTGAGGATCCTGGTGATGCTTGGACCAGAAAAAGCTGTAATTATCTTCATAATGTCTGCAACATTTTTATGAACACCAGTAAAACTGCAGTAACCAATCAGTGGATCTCTATATCAGACAAAGATGCACTATAAATGTTCAAACTAAAATTTACATTCAGATGTTTTATTTCCTTCAAGCATGATGGTGCAGAAAATCCCTAATTTGCTCTCAGTTGTTTATGTAAACATTAATGCATGATTAAAAACCTCCAGGCATAGATCCCACTGGTATGCTTAATATGCCAAATGTCCAGCGCTACATATGAGGTTTAATATCCAGGCAGTAAAACTTTGTGGTTGAAAGTATTCCAGGAAATCCGACAGTAAAAAGGATGATAATGCAAATACAGGCAGATAGATTATTTATACAGGAACTGTATTTATAACTGTTTTTGTTGTGTTTTACATATCTCCTAGGGTTTTCAGTGGTAAATTAGCTTCTGTTTCAGAATGTGCCATGTTTAATGACATATCAGTCAAGTTCTATACCAGACTAAGATGAACCAAACGTGTCTGATCAAACTGGTAGAACAATTCACGTTCATCAAAATCTAGGTTATACATGTATGAAACTCGCTATTTAGAGAATTTTAATATGTTGTCCTCCAGTGTTAATTCACAGAATGTTACATCGATTTTATTGCCTATTCAAATGCAGGACAATGTAGTTGGGTATAAAAACACTGTCTACTATTCCAAAAAGAATATGTGAAAAAGTTGTCAAGCCTTGATAAAAATCTGCATACTCAGACTTGCCATGTGGACAAATGTTCAGAGTAGACCCTCATGCCTCAAGGTAATCAGCAGAGAGTGAAAATAACTTTTCCACCACTTCAGCATGCTGTGTAAACCATTAAGCCATGACTCAGTGTTCCTTGGAGGCATCATTCTGTTTGAAACAGAATGAACCTGAAGACTTCCAAGTAAATGATAGAGACACTAACCTTTTCTTCTTCATCTTGATCTTCCTGGTTGGACTATTGACTATCTTGGACCCATTTAGGTACCATTCAATTTTGGTCTGTTTGCCACCAGCTAACAGCTCACACTTCAGCTGGGTCTTCTGCCCTTCTGGCACAGTCACATTCTTCAGTTCCTTTAATTTGGGCATGGCTGAAACACAGACAAAAATACAACTAAACAGGTCAAGACTGTTACTTTTGTTTGCTTGCTTATTAAAACGTACAGACACACAATTACGCAATGAATTCCACGTCCATATGACCTACATCCTGTATCAATGGGTTTGAGTAGTGTTGGGTAATGCTGTAAAATATTAAAAAAACAAAACAGAAGTATGCTTAAAAATAACGAGTACACTAAATGCAATTAAACAACTATTACAATTACAAACAAATATAAGACCATTTATTTTCTCTGTAATGAAATACATAGTTGGCCAGAGTACTGATGATATCCATGATATGCTGAGAAAAAGCTACTGTGACAAATCATAATGATTACAATAAAATTGTCATATCATTCATGTCTCAGTCTGTGCTTCCAACCAAATTCTAAATGTTTCAGTGCTAAGGAGTGACAAAATATCATTTTTTTTTAAAGATTGTACACAACTGCAAATTCAAAATACACGATCACAATAACTGTTTACAAATACAAATGCAGAATCGACTGAAAGTTTCCACTCTGCACCTTTGTAAGAATTTCTCCATGTGAATTAAGCTTTTATCACCAGCAGTAAGGGTTAAATTACTTGTGTCATTTAAACATAAACACTGAAAAGGCAGACACTTCCACATGCTTAGATGCTTGGACAACATCTTTTATATATGCAGAGATCCTAACACCTGTGCTTTTTTAGACTTTGCTTTTTTTTCCTGTCTGCAGAGCCTCTATTTGTGGCCTGTTGGACATACAGAGTGTCAGCACTGATCGCTTTGAACTGTCCCATCTCTTTTTGAAGGGAAACCATGACTGATTGCCAGGCTCAGTCGAAGGGAGAGAAAAAGAGAAGTGGACGTTTGTTCACTGTGTGCCAACAGACCTGCCTGGAGGTCTTTGCATTACTGTGCTGTATTGTGAAATTCATTACACCAAACCATCTTTTCAACAGACCCCAGCCATTGCACAATCCCATGAGAACGCCAGACGCCTTCAGGCCCCCTTAACACAGCCTCACTCTACAGAGGGTCCGTAAAAACTCGAGAAAGCAGCTCCTTCAGTTACAGGCTAAAACACAAACAATAATCTGCCCCTTTTCGAATCTGAAACGACCCGCGTCGTCGCCGTCATCTTGTTTAATACAAAGTCCTGCCCTTAAGAGAGCGCTTTGGGAGAAATTTAATCATGTGAAACGCAGCAAACAGTACAGGCCATCAACTATTTCAATCTCTTACAGCAGAAGAACTTTGTGGCGCACCCTTACTGGGGTAGAGGGAGGGTATTCTCCGCTAACAAACTCAGCTTCAAAGGCTCCACATTCCCCAAAGGCTCTTTTGCAGGCTGGGAATCAACAATAGCTACTGACAAGTCATGAATATCGTGCACATGGATTCACGTCGCCTTCGAACTTCCCAGATACATAATGACAGTTTGTCAGTTAACAAACATGGAGACAACCCACTGACAAAGAGAAAAAGTTTGAGAAAGTCACGAGAGGCACAAATACTGTAGAGGACAATATGAGGCATTATAAAATATTCATCAGACAGAAAACTGGCACAGCACTGAAACATGCCAGCCTAAACACAGGGTTGAAAGGTACATAGAAAGACTCAGCGTCATTTTGGGGAGAGAGAGGGAGAGCACAAAGAGAAGGAGACAATTACATTTGCATGGCAGATCTACAAGCTTGAATGGAATTTGTTAGGGGGATTTTCAGCCATGCTAACACTTGTTCCATCCATGGCTCACTAAAGACAGGCTTGCTGTCCAATGCATAGGCAGTGGATTGGTCTGTTCTCACCCTTATAGCTCTTATAACTCTATGCGCCCAGATGTTGTCGTTAAGAGATCAGGTCTGGCCCTGAGAGACTAGTTCTCCCATAGTCAAATTACAACGCCAATCTAATGTTGAACTTTCGATACATCACAACAGACAAGGTGCTCACTAGGCAACTGCTGGACTGAAGGTCAGTGGAAAGGACGAAAGATAAAAACACTGTTAACTGCAGACGGAGTTCATACTTATACCATCACCCTTTTCAGTGGAGAAACAGAATAAAATGTTCCCTAAATGATTTTACTCACGAATGACCTGAAACAACTCATGGAGTAACAACCTCCCATGGAGTTACTGCAGGAATTAAAAATGGCCAAGGAGAATTTCGACACCACCCAAAAAAATGGGAATGACATTTAAGTGAAAGAATTTGGTGCCAGTGGAATTCTGGGACTGGGGTGTGTGCATCTGTGCATGACAGAGAAAAAGAGAGAACATAAGGGGGGGGGGGGGGGTATGACTGTGTTATAAATCACTGGTGTTCATGTAGGGTGAAAAGAATGGCGGTTTTGCAAACAGTAAGAAATCAGTGATGATCGAGAGGAATGCATCTGTAGTCACTACATACAGCAACATGAGTTAGTGCTGAGGATTGCGACGAATGAATGTGAGGGTTTCTTGTTTGCACAAGAGCTATGTCAATATTTAAACCAGTGTAAGATATGTGATGTGTGTGATATTAGTGACACTCCTCTGATTTCCATCGAAATCTGGTGATCTACAAACTGCCAAAGAGAACTAAGGAATGTCGTTCCACTGGACGACCTGGGCCGTCTTTTTGTCTCAAGAGGCTTCAAGGCCCCCTGCAGTTTAGACATCATGAGCTTGTATTTTTTAACTGTAATCACTAGCTTAAGTAAGCAAGATTTAACTTCTCAGATGAATGTGCTTATGTACAAGTTAATACAAAGGGCAATGGATTTAATATAGGGCTGTCACTATCGGCTATATTAGCACGAGAACAATATGTTGATAATATTGATTTAATAAACTTAAAAGAGTTTTTAATAAAAGGTGAAACTATAAAAATAGCATTTAGTGAACATTAGCAACATCATGCATAGCCTTTCAAAATTCCAAAAAAGCTTTCTTTGAAAAAAGCCTTTGAAAAGGTTTCATAAAAAATATAATGGTACGAAAGCATACATATAAACGAGTGTGTGTCTATCTGACTTATTACTGTGAGAGAAACCAGCAGGCCCTTTAATTGGGGAATCTCAAGTTTGATCCTAGGAGGTGCTGCAGCCATTTGTGGCCAGGAGTCCAAGAAAGCACAACTGGATTTGCTCTCTCTGGGTGGGCAGAATGGCCCTTCCTCTCCCCCATAACTTGTCGCAATTCTCCTCCAAGCGTGTTAAGTTTCAATGACGTTATGCTAATGGAAGATCAAAAAGACTTGCAGGAAACACATATTCTTCGTCAGTGTTGGTGGTATCATATGTTTGGGGAAGTCCTGGCTAGTGGGTGGAATTGGATACAACTAAGTTGGGCTGAAAGATCCACAATGTTTCATGTCAATTCCAATATATAAACACTTTGGGACTAAATCCATCTGGATTAGCATTAGAGAAAAATCAAGGACATTCATTTGCATAGAGTCACAAATGTACATAATTGTGCATTTAGAAAACGCACTACCAACATGTGAATTAACCCCCTGATTACCATGACTAACCCCTTTAATCTACTCGTCTCTAATAATAATGTGGTTTCAAAGAATATTCAAAGAGCATTTTGGCAGAGTTTTTTTTTTTGTAACAAGCTACCATTTTAAACAAATGAACAAATAAACAAACATACTTTAAACAAACAATAATAAACCTACAGTTATTTGAATTCTCTTCCGAATGTGTGTCTACATTCACTTTGAAAACTACTATAGTACAGCGAACCATAAAGCCAGCAAGGAGCTTCTTTTATATAGTAGAAGAAAACACAACAGCAAACAGAAAGCTCCAATTCCACATTACTGTGATCAGCATGGATAGCGTGTGAAATATCACCATTCATTCTGTAAAGCATTTATGAGGTCAGGCACTTATGGTTGGACAAGAAGGCCTGGCTCGCAATCTCCATTCCAGTTCATCCCAAAGGTGCTGGATGGGGTTGAGGTCAGGACTCTGTGCGGGCCAGTCAAGTTCTT
>JBBPCZ010000037.1:4563859-4576626 GCA_037974445.1 Brycinus macrolepidotus
ACTGAGGCACAGTCATGCTGGAATAGAAAAGGTTCTTCCCCAAACTGGGTCCACAAAGTTGGAAGCATGGCGTTGTCTGAAATGTCTTGGTATGCTGAAGCATTAAGATTAAGCTCTTCACTGGAAGTAAGGGGCCTAGCCCAAATCCTGAAAAACAGGTGTGTCCCAATACTTTTGTCCATATAGTGTATATACCATGCGGAATATCGCTACTTATGTCAACATTACTTATATACTACTGACCTCTATTATGTGCAATAACCACTATTTGTGTTACTAGTAATTCACTTAACTGTAAGTTACTTACCTATAGTATTTATACCCAGAATTTTGTGTATATAGCATATTGAGTTCTTATTTGGATTTACTTAGACTTTATATTTTATATTGTTCTTGTCTCTGTGTCTCTGTGTGATTGTGAAGTCGTATCATAAGCAATTTCCTCTGGGATCAATAAAGTTTTCTGATTCTTATTCATCTCCACTACTCTGGGGGCAGCTTTTAATGAGTTAAAGGAAAGAATGCCAAAGGCTTTGAATGTAAGTTTTGGGTTAATCACTGATTACCTAGTACAGTTTCTCCAACAACTGTTCAGATTCAACAGTCTGAAGGAGTCACACTGCTCCATGTGGGCCAGAGGTGAGACTGATTGTGTCATAGACACGCTTTCAGACTTGCAGGTCTCCTCTTTCAGTCTTTTATCTCTGGGCAGGTTTGGCATTACACAAAGCATTGTGAAATCCTGAACTCACTTTACCTGAACGGGCAAAGCTGAGAGTCGCGCACATTATCCCACTGAATATATTCATACTGGTTTTAGTCTGCCGTGAAAAGAAATAGTCTCACTCACAGCTGTTACTTTCACTCCCAATCACCTCAGGGGAACGACGCCCAACCCAAACCGGAACACTTTTCTTTCATTCAGAAAAAAAATACAAGTATCTGATAAGAGGGTGAATTCCTTTGCTAAGTAGATGTAATTCAATGCTAGTTGCAAAACAAGGAAACTGCACTTTAACTGCTTCGACCCACTGACTCTCGGGAAGGTTCTCCACATTACAAAAAAAGCCATTAATTCAGTCTGACGGATATCCCTGAGAACGTTCCAAATTCAAATAAGAATGAACATATCTGCTGGGTTTGTGTCAGAATCAATGCAAAAATGCTTGTGCCTTAGTAACCTCAGTGAATGGAAGGAACTTCAGTGTCCTGCTGAAACTTCACACCCCGTTTTATTTGCCTTTATTTATTTATTTTGCATCATTTGACCACACGTCTTTCCTATTGCGTGTACGTTATGGTGAATGAACTAATTACAACAACATTACATTACATGGAATAAAGCCTTCTCACATTTACATATATTGAATTTAAGACATTTTCCCCCTCTTTCTCTTATAAAGCCATAGACTGGGGAAGCAGGGGTGCTGATGACTGCTTAACTGCTGCCACAAAAAATAAGTACATAAACTAATATGAACTCTAAACTGATTTCAGCGTAATATAGAACTATGTGCTTGTTTTAAGGAGCTTGTTCTTTATTTTATTTACATATTTTCATTATGGTGAACTGAATCGCTTCACTCATCAGCTGCTGGTCTTTGGGGGTCTTTGGGGGTGTGTCATTAAAGCACCAGCTGAGGCTGAGGTGCAAAGGCCACTTCTGAGGCAAAAAGTGACAGAATATTGTTTTCTAAACTTAAAAAGGTTGTCTAATGTAATAATGTATATCTTTTCTATTCAATCATTATGTACATTATGTACTAAATCTTATGTACTAAACCAACCCATATGATTTGCAGACGCTCAACTTGTTTGCACAAAGTTCATGAAGAGAAGGATGTACAGACATGTGTATAGACATGCATATGTGAAAATTTTCATTTCGTGCCACGTTATACCACATAACACGGTCTGTGTGATGTAAATTACCCCCAAAAAACAAAATAATAAAAAAAAAAAAAAACAGGCAAATTGTTTTCCAAGACATCACAGTGTACTGACTGCTTAACTTCTCAGAATTCCCAACTTAAAACACCCTTCCGCATGCCCATATAAAGGAATAAGTTCAAGCATGCAAGATCTCGTTCCAACAGCAAAAGGAAAAAGTACTAATAAAGAAGACGGCTATTTCTTTATGCCATTGGATAGTCAAGCAGAAGATTTTCCTTTTGCCCTTCACTGAAGAAACCTCCTACTACAACTGATGTAAAACTGATGTAAAAGTGATGAAAACTGAGTAATATATAAGACACAAACCACTATACGCATGTGGTCACCTGCATAAAACATCTGAAGTGAATACTGCCCTCATATTTTCCCTTCTCCTTAAGTGAGCTGTGTAAAATCTCTTATGGGAAATATTCAACTGAGCACAATTTTTGACAGCTGTCAAAATGTAAAATGTAAACTGACACCTTTAAAGGCATCCGTTAAACAATTAAATATTTAAAAAATGTTTACGCAAGTGGTCGCTGACCCTTAACGTGGTGTAATCAGTTCAGAAGAACATTCTATGAGTCTAACATTCACAGCTGAACTAGACAGTGCCACAGCTTACAGATGTGACAGACTTGACAGGCCATCCCGAGTGGAGAGTGGACAGTCTGAACTATTTTCTGTTCATATCAGTTGACAGTGAACGGGGTGGCCATAAAAGACCTAATGGAAGAGCGATAACTTCATTTACAGCTTATCTCTTTGTTTTCTCAGGGCCCACAGCGTCGGTGGGCCCAAGCTGCTTCACCAGCTGTTTCTTTGTGTCACGGAGGAGCTCCCTTTGGGGAAACTCCTACGCCGGTTTTTCAGGCCACAAAATTTACACGGATCAGGGTCTACATTCCAGCCCTCACTGCTCCACTGAGCGAGGAATTCCATGATCTAATATGGGGGCCAGACACAAACGCACGATCCAAACGTTTCGCGCCAACAGCCCCTTGACTACGGTGACTTGAGTAGAAACTGATGGCTAATTCCTGATCCTCTGCTGAAGGACTTAGCCTTGATATTGAAATAAGATGAAGGTTTGGGGGGATTTAGACACACTTTGGGGGAAAAAACCAATCCCCTAAATGTTCTTATCTTACTGATATTCGCTGTTTCTTTGAGTTTTAGTCTGTAATAGCAGAGAAAGACCATTAATGAGCTCAGATTACATGTTAAGTATTCATTAATTTGCTCTGTCAGGTCCCCACTTGCAATGAACATGCTTTAAAGGAAAATATTTTAAAAAAAACGACTTGTGGCACATACCAAATATGTTAGACCACGTGGAGAAAATACTCAGACAGGAGAAACAGCCCTGCTAGACTTCACATAACATTAGTATAATAAGCAGTTAAACAGCCAAAGGAAACAATAAGACAAATTAAGAGTTTATCCCAAAACAGACATTAAAAAAAAGAAGTAGACTCATCACAAATAAGGGATGCAGTAAATGACAGTTTGTCACTCTCTGCAATCTAAACCTTTACAAAGCAATCAGGTTTTCATCAGATCCTCTGTTCTCAGCGGCTCTCATCAAACAACTCCTGGGAATTCCCTGCTTATGACACTGGACCCACACCTGTCACTGATTCACCAGGACCCTTACGAAACAGCTCCTTTCCTGACAGGAGCTATGAAATGACACCTCGTTATTCTCCTGAAACAGTCTGCAAGCCAGATAATAACATTCATAAATGAATATGAGCAGTTTAACCCATTCATGACTGACAGCTTAATAAAATATGAATGGGAAAAAGCCACAGAGCTTGGTTTGTCTGGTTTTAAATGATTAGAATGTGTATGGTTATATAGAAATAGCTTGGTTTTTATTTATAATCAAATCAGACCAAAAGAATACGCTTAGCATAATAAATTAACTGATAGAAATGCACTTTCAGCCATATGGTTAGAACATCTCTCTCAGATTTGTTTAGAAATTCAGACATGCACATTAATGTGTTTTGATTGATTTTCACGTCATTTCAGCTTTAAGTAGCGTCTGTTTTAACACGACACAACTCGAGGGCTGCAAAGACAAGGAAAACAATCATAAAGTCTATGTTTGATCGCTATTTAACAGTTTTTATCAGTCTATTACAGAAGAGAGTGTGTGTGGTCTGAGCTGAGGGCATTAAGGGTAAACCCGCTGCCTGCAGCCAGAGGGCGCACTCTCCTTTGGCTCCACACTCTTCACCTGAACGGCCTCGACTCCTGTCACCCCGCTCAACTCCTCCAAAAACCCGTCACCAGCTCATCTTTCCTGAAAACCATGAAAGCAACGGCTCCCCTCCGGCATGAGGAAGCATTTCTTTGCCGAAAGACCTATTCATAAACGTCCACAACTGTGGAAATGTGTTCAGCTACGACTGAACCGCCCAATGATGTTAGCTGAAAATCCACCTGTGCTCACCAAACTCCCCAGAAACCCCAAATTTACATTCAAAACAACAACAAACGTCCTCCAAACATACACAACATCTGGTGAAAAAATAAAAAAGATCCCTCAGCAATCCTAGTTTTCAGCCTATTTTGAGAAGAAAACCCCACACCTTAGCCATCTTGCCTTGATAAGTTAACTTACACACCTGGGGCTTCGTTCTTGCCAACTTTCTGTCCGTTTTTCCCTCCTTTGCCACCTTTGCCACTCTTTCCACCTTTTTCAGACATCCTTAGAAAGTCGTTGCTGGTTCTTCAGGTCTAACGTGAGGAGGCTACAGCTGTGTGAGTGTGTTCCTCTCGGCTGGGAGCTGTGTGTGCACACCTATAGTGCGTCCAAACTGCTCTGGTGTAACTCGCAGCTCCCATGAGTTTTACAGCCCCAAACAAGAGAGGCGGGATCTCCCAGCTCAAATTTCTCCACACTTCCCTCATCACAGCCAGAGCCCACACAGCACTGCCCTCTCCACCCAGCCACCATCCACTGACGACCACTTTCTTCCCCAAGTAAAAAAGTACATAAATTAATTAACAAATTCATTAAAAAATAACACATTAATCACCTCCCCCATAGGGTTCTTCAATTTTTTTTGTCCAGGACCCTTTCTAGTGTGAAAGCCTATGGACCCCTTCCAGAGCCCCCCGCCCCCCCCCACACACACACAAACAGGTTTCTCTAACTTTTTTCCAGTACCCCTTCTAGTGTGAAAAATCTATGGACCGCTCCCAGAGACCCCAACCTTCCCCTCACCCACCACACCGCCCCCCACACCCCAAATCTACAACAGTTAAACACATAATTAACATCAACGCAACCCCCCCGCCATAGAAAAAAAACAAACAAAAAAAACAAACAAAAACACACCCACACCCACACCCACAAATCCCCAACTGTTACACATATTATTGCCATCTATTAACTGCATCTGGTGGTTCTCTAGAATCAGATAATTCAGTTATGGAAGTTTAGAGTGGGCGATGCGATGATACTTGATTGTTTTCAGGATAAACTTTGTCACGAAATGCTCTTATGCTTTTCAGAACATATTGTGTACATCGTCTTTGAACACTGGACAACTGCTTCTTACATTAACGTGTAATTAGTGCTGTTTAGCTGGATTTAGTGCTAACTGCAAAAAGTTTAGAAACAAATAACTAAATAAAAAGTACAATACTGTGCAAGAGTCTTTAAAAGGCTCCTGTGAAAATTTGATTTAGAAGCTGTTTAGCTGGGCAGTTTTTTTTTTTATTAGAATATTAGAATATTAGAATAAATATAAATGAAGGAAATTGTGATTTTATGTACATCCATGAGTTTGCTTAACCATTTCCAGAATTCTTGTGGAAGCCCAATACTAATTAAGTACTAATTCACTTACATACCTTGTTAGTATGTTGCAAATTCAGAAATTCATGCAACGGCTGGAGACATTGAGGAGAAATCTGGAACCAAACCAGTGTTCTTTTGAACAGTTCACAAAATATCAACTACCTTTTTATACACAAAACAACGTCTGATACTTTGCAGAGGTGCCAGAGATTTTTGCACAGTAAAGCACTACTGGTTATTCTGTCTCTACTGACTCATTAAACCTGAAAAGATTAAATCTTATGATACATATCATTTAGATTTATATTTTTGCATATCACCTACCCTTAATTCAAGAGTTGGTGAATGATGAGTGTAAACAGTTAATAGTCTGTTAGCTCAAAAAAAACTCAGGTGGGAGTGATGGATTTTTCATATGAATGTACGTCCCTACCCATGTCATGTCATCTTTAAAATAACAAATAAAATCAAGGACCTGCCTGGCTGTATGCAACGGACCCCACTTTGAAAAACCCTCCTATAATAGATTTCGGTCGATGATAACACTTTAAAACCACTGCTCTTTTTTCATGGTAGACACACTCATTACTAAGCGTTAGAGACACCTGCAGGTCTTTGGCTGTCACTCTGGGCTTCTTTGTACAACTTCTTGAAAGATTCAGTGTTGTTCTCTTTCACTTTCACTAAGACAGCACCATTCATTTGTTGGTATATTCACTGTGTGTGTTCATTTCATAGATATTTTACAGCACTTGGCTCTTCTTAGCTCCTACGGCTGTACCAGCATCATTTTACATACATTTTATCAACAGACGTCCTCAGCATGGCCACCTAATTGCCCCTTTCCCATGTATTTTACGGTGCAAGACTACTGACCTAGTGAAGCTGTCGAAGCGGATGACATTGTTCTTTTTATGCTGACAATGAGTTGTTGACTCATATCCCTTTTTCCGTTTGACGACAGCACTTAACAAGATCAGGCCTGTTATCAGAAACCCAAGTAATGATACTTACTTTTACAAACTGTGCCGATCTGAACCCTATAAGCATGAAACAAAAGATGGTTATCCAAAGTATTTTTTTTCTGTCATTTAACATAGAGACAAGCTTGGGTAAAGAGCGTCATTAACACTGTAAGAAAGGTGAGGTGATCCAAAAAAGAGAAAAGGCTACTGATTCACTCTCTGTTACGTTAATTCAATGCGGGGAATGAGTAGGCCACATAATCTGTGTCCACAAATGATTTATGTATGAGTGCTTGCATGTTCCGCTCGCGCACAGTCGCCTCGCTACAGATCTAATCCTCAATCTTTTCGTCGGAGCAAGCAGCGGCATGTTAGTCAAAGTCGTGAGAAAACAGCGACTCTGCCTGTAATTCCTGGTTCTGCTTTTATCTTCCTGTTCAGTTTCACTCTGTGGGTGTACACTGAAACCTGGAGCGAAAGATAAACGTAGCGCTACCAGGTAGACGTTGGAGATGAGGGGGAGGGGGAGGGATGACGTGGGGTGGGGTTTGGGGAAAGAGGAGATCCCAAACCCTTTCGGAGAATCCTTCTTCCTTGGCAAGCGCTGATGTGTCACAAAAGGCAGCGGGTAGGTGATCTCAGGGTGAGCCAAGGCTGAGGAATGTGCGGGCTCTCAGAGGTCGAAGGGTACGCACGCCGCAACTGAGCTGGGCTTAGGCATGAAGGGCAATGGAGCATGTGTTAACAAAAACCAGAGCACGGTCCCCTCCCATAGCCTACAAAGAGAGCGCGGGTTACGTGGGAGGAAAAGACTGCTGAAGGACATTGTTGGGATTACTACGGAATACTCCAGCATTTTGCAGTCTAATCTATATCTGCCACTTGTGTACAGTCAGTTAACACGGACAATACCTCACACACTTTCGCTGCAACTGCTAACATAGATGCAACAAACAGAGATTAGGTTGTAAAAAAACTAGAGTAGTTCTTTAATGAGGCAAGACTTTAACATCAAACAGATCAAACACTAGAAGCGCAAGTAAAGGGTGGTCTGCAGCAACACGTTCATTTTTTCTGTTAAACAAACCCCTATACTGCTGCTAAATGGACTCACTTAGCGAATGTATGAGCTTACTGAAGGGTATTGATGGGAATAATGAGGAAAAGCATGCTGGTCAGCAGTAACATGTTCATTTAGCTCATACCTGACTGCTGAAACACCATGACAAATGTATGAGGGAGGTTTACTATAGATATCGATGGGGTTAATGGGTGATCCGGTAAAACTTTGAACATACTGGCAGGTGGTCACTCATTCATTTTTTTGTAAAATCAACCAACCTATACAACTGCAAATACATGACGGGTGCACTGTGAAAGTTTCTGAGGGTTTTCCCTGAAGAATCCTTTTTGTAAATGATTTTTGTAAAAGTATAAGGAACATAATGTAAAGAAACTTCCAAGAACCTTAACATTATATGGAGGTTTTTAAAAGGAGGTTACAATGTTTTTGTAAAGAATTACTCATTAAAAGGTTATTGAGAGAACCAAAATGGTTCTTCTATGGCATCAAGCAAAGAACCCTTATTTTTGGCACCCTTTTTTCTGAGAGTGTAATTCTGCTGTTTAATGGATACCTCTGGTTTAATAATGGGATTTGTTTTACTCTATTAAACAAATCAGCAATAGTCTACCAATCTGAATTCTGTTCCAAATGTGAGAACACCTTCAAAAACTTTCACAGTGCATCCATCCAAGTTGACCATGTTTTACCAAAAACAGGAACCTTGTTTTTGGTAAAACCAACCCTATCTGACTGATAAACATACTGACCGAATGCATGAAGAATCTACTGAACGCGTTTGATGGAATTTATGAGAAAACTTTGACATTTGACATGAAATAAACATAGAGGTGGTCTTGAGCAAAATCTTTACTCACATGTGAGTAAATCAGCCTCTTTAGTACTGCTGAATCTGCCTACAGCTTCATGACAAATGTGTTTTCTCCTAATAAGTAACAATATGTACACAACAGATAAGTGTAAGTGTAAAGTGTCCATTTGTCACATGTGAACACACCACAGCACACAGTGTGAACAGCAAGAAATTGTTCTCTGTATTTAACCCATTCACCAAGTGAAGCAGTGGGCAGCCAGGAACACAGTGCATGGGGAGCAGTGTGTGGGAATGGTCCCTTGCTCAAGGGTTCCTCAGTGGTGCCACTAGCAGCCCTGGGATTTGAACCCACAACCTACTGATCGCAGGGGCAACTCCCTAACCACCGGCTCCCCCACTGGAGGGGATTTTTTTTTTAATGAACAAATCAGCCTGGTTTGAAAACTGACATTCATGCTCCCATTCCATGATTACGTTAGTACTCAGTTTTTAATCTTTAGATGTATTAATCAGTGAATACATCAGTGAGCCAGTGAGTTCTGGAAATGATGAAATTGATTTTAATCAATAAAGTATGAGCTCATTTTGGCTTTAATTCTCAGCTGATTTTTAAACAGTAAAAAGTTTGCCATATTGTTTGTAACACTACTGTATAAACAAGACCTCCTAGAGATCTGCTGCCCCATCAGTGAGCTGAGGCAGGGTTTATTTTCTAATGAGACATTTTTAGGTAGTGGATTTCTCTCCCTCATCCTCACACATGTACTCTCTCCTGTGATTTTCTCTAGCTGTGTTTGGAATAAAGTTTCAATGAATGATGAATTTTACCTTTGCCTCATAAGGTCCAGCAGCAATGAGAGGAACTTTAGCACAGGGAGGGTAACATCTGATCAGAGGTGGTTGGTTGCTGTTCTCTGTTAGGTACAATCAGCAGTTCCACAAACCTACACTGATAATAAACACTAGGTGTATTACAGGTGTGTAAAATACCAGTGCATTTGACCAAGACATTTTAGGTCATTCAACTCAAGCCCTTAGTAATGAAATAAAGCTCTGAAAAACCAAGTCTGTGATCGATGAAATAGATAAATCAATCTCTGTTCATGCGTATGAGCCAGGTTCAAGTTTCAAAATTAGTAGTAGCATTTGGGATAGTACGGGCCGGAACAGTTGGGCCAAACTAGACCAAGATAGTTGGGTGGGACCAGGCTGGGCGAGGTCTGTTTGGTAGGGTCAGGTCGGGTTGGGTCAGGCCAGGTCTTGAAGATGCAGGTATGAGTTGGGTTTGGGCTGTCATACCCGTGCAGACCTCTAGGTCACACAGTTACTCTTGGGAGTTCATTTTTAATAATTATCAGAACTGAATGGAATCAAACCAGGCTAAAATTTAAGATTTCAAATGTTTTCTTAAAGAACTATAATCGAGATATACATTCCCAACAACTACTATAACCTAATATATAAGTTATTCAGTTATAATACAGGGTCATGCAGTATAAGGGTTTAATCATTCTCCCCATTCCATTCCAAGATCACATAAGAGTTTTTTTTTTTATTGTTTGGATTGCCAAGATACTAAATGCCGTAATATAACTGCTCTCCTCAACGACAAGACAGTAAAGTGCAGTGAGACCTTTTATTTTGCTCTGTCCAAGCCACTGTAAACATGCTGTCCAAGTGGTAAACACTTTCTTCCTGTGCTACCTTAAAACGTCAGTGTTTGGAACCGGGTGGGTGAAACACATTTTAGTTAGACGACATCATTGCCTTCATATTCAGGAGGATCAGACAGACGCTATCAGGACACAATTCAGAGGAAAAAGTGGGGAGGGAGGGGTGTTGACAGAAACAGGTCTCAGCTTTTACCACAAAATGTTACTGATTTCTTCTCACTGCATTGGCAGAGAAACGTGGAGAGACATGTTAAAGGGAAGTAGTGACTCGTTATCACTTTTATAAGCGATGCATTATAGAATCATATCAGTACCAGCTTACAATAGTTCAAAAAAAAATCTCCTGACTGATGATCAGATTTGAGCGATAATTAAGACCTTTGATTTTTATTTATTTTTTTGTTAGTGTAGAAGAATGTTTAGGCTGCACAGAGCTCCTGTGCATTTTACTCATTTTACTGCATTTGTGATTCTCTACAAATAAATGTTATATTTTCCCATGATGCCAATCCAGGTTAATTTCTACATTTTATAAATGTGTGTGCGTGTTTATCCACTTGTAGGCACCAAATGTCTTCACAGTGATACTGGAAAATCTGTATAAGTTGAGACATTTGCTGTTCACCACAAATTCAGCTTTTTTAGGAAAACCAGAATAGCGTAAATGCCTTATGGTTACTTAGGGTGAGGTCAGGATTAGGTTTAGGTATTGTTGTAGTATTACTGAGATACATAATTAGTAAAAAGTCAGTGGAATGTAGTACAGATCACAAATAGTAATACAAACATGTATGTGTGTGTGTGTATTAATATTTATCGCCAGATTTGAAAAATATTGCATCGGCCTGGAATTTCTATATCAGTGCATCTCAGTGCAGCTTTTATTCTCTTCAAACTTCACGACAGGATGCAGTAATGAGCAGAGGCCTCACAAAACAGATCAATAGTACAAACTCCAGCACTTCCAGCGCTATACATCATCTATTTTTCATCTACATACAATATTACAATACTATTGTACAGTAATCTATAATACATGTGTAGTAGCTGTAATTATCTCCTAGGATTCCCGTTGTAGGGGAGAGTGGGGAACAACAAAACACATTTGCTTTGCTTAATAATAAGAAAAGTATTCAAGACTCATCATTTTTATTCAAACAACGTACACACCAATTATTTATGAAAAATTCAGTCCAAATGGTATAACTCACAGGTGGGGTTAATAGTAACTAGTTAGGGGCTTTTTCAAAGTCCCCAAAACTCTGTTAAATAAAGGCAAAACAGTGAAATCAATATAACTATACTCTGAATTCAATGTATTTGTCCCCAAACTAAATATATGAACACATATGAACTAAATAAATGTGCATTAGATAACATGCAAATATGCACCAAGATAAATATGACTAATAAAAACGGCCGTGTCAAATGCAGCAAATGTATTTCTATATCAGTAGTAAATATCAGCTATATAAAATTTAAATATTATATTTACTTTACAATAATAGGATATTTTCAAAAGAAACGCAAAAAAATGAACTGTTTTATACATATATGTATTGACAGTTCTTGATTATTTTGAGTTTTTTTGCACTAAAACTAACAACAACCGGTGTTACAGGCACCAGAATAACATCATATAAATGTGCGTTGTGTGAAGTATACAGAGAATATTCAAGAATCCAAAACATGGATGCTAAGAAAAAAGTTACTTTTGTGGTCTTCAGTATGAATCTTGAAAAACATTTGTCTGACCGATGTAAAAAATTAACCAATGCCATAGCTATGGGAACACGAGGAGATGGCCAAAACTACCTCCATTTGAGCCAGAATATCTTGAACCAAGATATTCCATTTTTCCTTTGCGTTAAGAAGTGCCCACTTTGCCCTTTTTCAAGAAATCATACGAACAAATGACGTAAAAATATCAGATTACTCAGTCCTTTACGCTATGCTTTTGTTGCTTGTTCGGAAAAAATGTGATTCAAGAGGAAATATTAGGGTCTGTGAAGAAATGCCTCAGTTGGTCGTTGCCGTCATTTCCTTTAGACAATAAGTGAACTGGAGAGTGCGTAAATGGTGACTCTTTTTCACCTACACCGAGTCGTCTCATACAAACAGTTTACAGTAGTGAGTTCAGGGCACTTAGGGGACCTGAAGTTTCCGGAGAGCTTTTCGGAGAAATGGCAGGCTTTTCACGAGCGCAGATGGTGCAAACAGGACGCCTACATGTGAGGCCTGCAACCCATCCCTAATCACCCCAAATTTGAATCTGTATCTATGACTCGGAATATGTATTTTGGGATTCTACACATTCCAATTTCTTATATTAACTCTTATTTTGGACAACAAAACATACATTTGTGACATGTAACTGTTATCATTTGCATATTACAACATGACATCAATGCAACAAATGTGTTTCATTTTATCTTGTTATATGACTGTGTTGATACTCACACATATGTACATACACACA
>JBBPCZ010000037.1:4583275-4595940 GCA_037974445.1 Brycinus macrolepidotus
ACCTTTTACTACCTTTCAAGGGCCTTAATTTGGGCTGATTTCATTTACTTCCTTTTACTACCGCGCGGACACCCTGAATTAGTATTAGTCAATAACATCAAAATAAATGTGATTTAGTTTTTACTAAATAAAGTAAAGTTAAAGTCAAATCAGTTTATGTAACAGTAGTAAGTTTATGGAGGGATGGGAAATAAACAATGATGGAACAATGATGAAAAAGAAATTATAAATTAGCAGTCAGTATAGTGTACATATGGCAGTGTGGATTCATAACTGTGTGAAGATGGCTGTGTTTCTGCAGAACGGACCTCACTAAAATGTTGATTCTGGTTACAACTCTGGCTATGCTGAACCAATCGCAAAGAATATGCATGCTAAGAACAGACTGAGCCTTTGTAAGCAACAATAATACAAAAGAGGTTTGAACCCAGAACCTTCTGACCTGAAGGCAGATATTTTGACACCATGACTGGGCCCGTATTAAGAATCTAAAGAAACTATTCAGGAAGTTATGAAGGTTCATAAATAATACAGATTAAAAATAAATTCTGGTAAATGAATGCTTTTTAATGTAGGCACTTATCCAATATTTCTCATTTTGAGATTGTTATTGGAAGACTGCGATTATTCAAGCATTTCTAGATGGCTTCACATTAACTGCATAAGTGATATCAAATTGCATTAAAAGGGGGCATTTTCAAAAGAAACGCACCTTAGTTTTATGGTTTCAATCAAAATGACCGGCCGGTGCAGTTAAGTCATTTCATTCAATATTTTATATTCATAGAAATTGATATGTCTAAAAATAAGCATAATTATCTGATAATGGCCTTCCTATAATCTCCAGCTATTTTGTCTACATTTAAGAAGCTTTCACTTGCCAAGATATCATACCAGTACCTACACAAAATGTTCTGAGCAAACCCAGGATGAGGCCAATGAAATAAACAGTATAGAGCTCTATAGTACAGTGACTTAAAGTGGAAACAAATGGTATTTGTCAATATTAACTCAAGCACTGCTGAAAGTGGCTTGTATGGTGCTGTAATTTCTTTATAGCACCTCCCTGTACCTACAGCACAGTATGAGGATGGCAGCAGTATATATGGTTTATATTGTATGAACCATTTATGATGAATGAACCATCAATAATGCTTATTTACATATTTTAAAAACTTTAAAGAAGTAAAGAAAGCTTGTGTGCTCTTTTGTAAAGTTGTCTTTTTTCAGTCTACAGGAAATAAAGTAATAAAGTGGCGATAAAGTGGAAATAAAGTTATAAACTACTGGAAATAAAGTAATAAAGTGGTAATAAAGTGCATAAAATACTAAAAAGTAGGAGTGTAACAATACACATTTTCAGGTTCAACTGTATTTTTGAGGTCAAAATTCAGTTTGACGTTTTTGATATTTCATGTCTTAAATTATATATTACTTTGAATGGTTTGGCTTAGATAAATAAAAGTTCTACAACAGAACATTTAGAACATTAGAATTACCCCCATCTAAATCTCCACCCACTTTACTCTGAAAAAACGAACCAAGATGTCTAATTTGTTCATTAGGAGTGGTTTTCACAAAAAACGACAAATGTGAGGCCCTCAGATGAGTATCAGGAGTATATTTAATATACAGTTTTAAATGTTGATAGAATCATCTCTTATTTTTCGACACTGCATTGAACCAGTTTTACTAGAAGGGAGTGTCATTGGGAGTTCCATCCACTACCATCCACTCCACCTAAACTCGTGAGTGGAAACACAATGTCCGGCTTATCTCACAGAGCAAATCTGCCATGACCTGTAAGCAAACATCACATCTAGGCTGAAAGTACATTTGGTAGTCACTCATCCAGAAAGACCTGGAAGTTGTAATTGTAGTTAAAGTGCTCTTTATCCAGTATTACAGGAAAAATCACTGAATACTACTGCAGTCAGCTCGTTTCTGTTAATAATTCACCAAAAACAAAATTACTAGCATGGAACAAATTTTCCCTCTCTTTTTTGCATCTGACCATGTGAGATGCCCAGGAAAGTATTTAATGATTACAGATGTACATGTGAGCTGTAATATGAAAAATGTTTAAGAAAATGGAAATGTGTTAAAATCAACACTGTGACCTTATTAGTGGCCTTATTAGTGGGAGATCGCAAGTTCAGTCCCTGGTGTGGCTGCAGCTATCCGCACAAATGGCTTCACCGTCTTTGGGTGGGCAGGATTGCCCCACCTTTCTCCCCATCACTCAGCACAATGCTAATCAGCATGGCTGTCTGTTCACTGACGTAACAGAATTAGCAGTTAGTGTTCTCCTCCAAGCGTGTTGAGCTGTCCAATGATGTTGGGTTAGCGGCAGTTCCAAAAAAAACGGGTGGCCGATTTCACACGACTCAAAAAAATCTTACATTCTATTAACTTATTTAAAGTTCAATGACAGTCTCAGTTTTTAACATTTTCACGCCCCTATCTATTGAACACTGAGGACGTTCATTAGATAAAGTGTAAAGTGGCCATTTTTGTCACATGTGATCACACAGTGTGAACAGTGTGAAAATGTTCTCTGCAATTAACCCATTTATCCAGCTGAAGCCATGAGCAGTGTACGATGGTGCGCAGGGAGCACTGTGTGGGGACGGCACCTTGCTCAAGGGTACCTCAGTGACAGTTCTGGGATTCAAACCTACAACCCTCCATAACCAACAGGCCATCAGCTGCCCACTGCAGAAATTCGTTAACGACTGCATCTGTTCATTTCAATAGTTTTGTTCATTCATGACTATAGATCAGTGGTGATCAGCACTTCAATAATTTAAGTTAATTAGCTAGAGCAAGTGTGGCAGAATGTGGTTGGAGCTAGACTCTGCAGGACCGCTGTGGACGACCACTGCTGTAGATATTCTTTAAAGACTGAAGATGTTGATTTAACACTGTAGAACAGGCAGTGCTCAAGTCTGGTACTGGTGATTTAGCACCCTGGCAGTTTTAGTTCCAACCTTAATTTCAAATATCTTAAGCAACAAAGGTCTTCAGCAACACCTGGATATCATCAAGGTGTCATAACATTTCTAGGATCAATCACCAGGGTTGGATTTGAGCACCCCATTTGTTAATGTTCAATATGGACAATATACGGTCATATTGTAGATGTTCATTGAAGATGTCAATGCAGCACTGTAGGTTTGAATTCTGTTGAATACTTCATTGATTAATTGAATAAGAAATACTTTTGTTTTATCAAAGAACTAAAGCTAATATACTCTTAAAATGAACAAGTAATTGGTTTCCTTTTGATCAAAAATTAAAATTTTTATTGCTTAAATTGCGTACAACAATTTTATCAGAATAAACCCATTCTGTGCTTTTAAGTGGCATATTGCATCCTAGGTTTTAAAAAAATATTTAGGGACTGATTTACCACACTGATTTACGTTCTTAATTATTTTTAGCACGTTGATTTTCAGTAATTGAGGAAGCATTTCAGCCCTAAATTTAACACTGTGCAAGTTCAACTGGCGCTCAACCTTCAGTTTATATTTACCTTATACTACATTTGTTTTCTATTTTACAGCCGTAGCATGGATAAAGCCCCAACATCTGCATAATGACTGATCTCAGTTTTGCCAGAAGTCACCTTGATGATCTTGCCATGGTTTTATAGCCCATCAAGCCAAACTTTCTAACCACAAACTGGTGTTTCAGGTCTAGTGACACACTTCCATTGGTTCTCCAACCATATCATTTGGTGAATCATTTTTACAGTCCTGGAGAGGTACTGTATGTTCCCTCTATGAAACACAGGGGAGGAGAACATAAACAGCCTGGAGAGCTGAACAGATTAGAGCTGACCACCTGCACATCCTCACAGTGAGATGGCAAAGTGTGTGTCACAGAGCAGAGAGGAGGCGGACTGGTGACTTACAACAGGATGCGTCCTCCAAACAAACCCACTCACCCCTGAGGAAATGCTGCTGCTTGACTCGTCCACTCCGAGTTAACGCTTGAGTCAGTGGATAAACACCAAGCGAAGCCCACTCAAGGCCCTAGAAAGTCATCAGGGTAAAAGGCAGCACTAGAACGACTTTACTGCAGAACAAACACTACAGCGCATGTTTTCGTTGTAGAATAGTTGGTAAAAAAAGCATTGTTTCAGGAAACTTCCAAGCTTTAGTGATACTATCATTAATTGAAGAACACTGACCAACAGCATGCGAGCATCATTAGTCCAGTATAAGTGGATTTTGTGCACTATTTAAATATTTTGTGGCACGACTGGCTCTTTCTTCTCTGTTATAAACTTATTAGATGTCTGAAAAAATAGATATAATGACATAAAATGAAATTTTCTTGATGTATTTTGATATTATATTTCTGCCATATCACCCACTCCTAGCAAGCATTCATATTCTATATTTTTATGTACAAATAATAAGTATGTGTTTTCAAATGTGCAACATTTGAATCTTAATGTTTTTTTTAAGGTTCACTACACTCCTTTTCACAGGGGGAAGGAGCATTTCGTATCATTTCACAACTTAACTTTTTAAAGAAGAGAAACAAAAACTCTGGAATATACACCCTTTATGATACCACCCCAGCGGCAGGGTTTGTAATGAAATGTACAGTCTTATTTATTTTTTGGTTTCAGTTTTAGTTTAGTTTTAGTAATCAAAAGTTTTAGTCTTGTTTTCAATTAAAAATGCAGTTTTTATTAAGTTTTGGTTTTAGTTTTTAGTATTATAGTAAATATTGGTCAGAAACCAGAAAGAACTCAAGGTAATACCAAACCAGACGAACCAAACCAGACGCTTGATTTGGACGAAGGCTGAAATAAAATAACAGCACTTTTTGCTTAACATGATTGCTTTACTCAAAGGCAGAAGGAATCTACCTCTACACCGTGCTTCCAAAAAAGTACTCCACTAAAAGCACAAAAACTAAAGATTTTCTATGTAATACCATTTAGTTTCATTTCATTTTGCAGTGAAAGTTGTGGTCTTGAATTCTTTAAGACTCTTAACTTATACAAAATTGTAGTCTTGAACTCTTGTAACAAATTTTAACAAATTCCTTTTTTTCCACTAATGATAACAAATCAGGTGTGCTTATGCTAGCTAGCTACAGAATACTCTCTGGGCTACAGTTCACTGGAATGATGAGTTTTCTACCCTTACTTAGATAAAGAATTTGAAAAGTTTTTAGGACTGCACATTTGTTGTAAATTGCAGTTCTGTTTTTCTTTGCTGAAATAGTTAAAAACTTTACCATCACTGATATTTATGTCCACAATTTTAATAGCACTAATAATAATATAGAAAATATACACACAAATTCACAATGGAATTCACAATGTGTTGCAAAAATCCCATTTCACACAAAAAAATCCTCTCAACTCCATGTTGGAAAACACACCGGCCACACTCATATCTATTTTTAGTTTCAGTAAAAAACAGGTTCCTGGTGACAGGGCTGAAAAAGTCCATTGCTTACACAAAGGGCATTACCGTCCTGCAGAAAGACAGCGGGTGAAGTTAAAGATTAGAGGCATTCAGCGGGCATTCCTCCTCCAATTTCCTCTCTTTAAAATAGCACCATTCTTATCTAAGAAAAAATAATACTTTCCATGTGTTCCCGTGGATTAGCACTGACAGTGACTGCTCTGGTCTGTAGAAATGTTCAGTTTTGGTGATGTTGACTTGCTGTGGAGTGGAGTATTGTGTAGGTTCCCCTTGTGACAACAAAACAGTTCTGACCTGTTGAGGCATGGACTCCACAAGACTACTGAAGGTGTGTGGTGGTATCTGTCACCAAGCCGTTAGCAGCAGATCCTGTAAGTCCAGTAAGTTGCAAGTGGGGCCTCAATGGATCTCAAGAATCAGTTTGTCCAGCACATCCCTCAGATGCTTGACTTACTTGAGATCTGGGAGATTTGGAGTCCAAGTCAACACCTTGTACTCTTTGTCATGTTCCTCAAATCATTCCTGAACAATTTTAGCTGGGTTGCAAGGCTTGTTCTCCTGCTGAAAGAGGCCACCGCCATTACGGATCACACTGTCACCGCTGGCTTACCTTCATAGTGCACCTTGGTGCCATCTCTTCCCCAGGTAAGCACACACGCGACCGTCCACATGATGTAAAAGAAAACATGATTCATCAGACCAGGCCACCTTCTTCCATTGTTCCATGGTCCAGTTCTGATGCCCACATGCCCACTGTAGGCACTTGGACAAGGTGGACAAGGGGTCAGCATGGGTACTCTGACTGGTCTGTGGCTATGCAGCCAAAAACACAGCAAACTACAACGCACTATCATAACCAGAATTAACTTTTTCAGCAGTGTGTGCTACAGTAGCTCCTCTGTGGGACTGGATCAGACAGGCTTGTTTTCGACCCCCATGCATCAAAGACCTTTAGGCATTTGAGACCCTGTTGCTGGTTCACTGGTTGTCCTTGGAAATTTCTCTGTAGACACTAACCATTGCATGCTAGGAACACTCCTCAAAAGCTGCCATTTTAGAGATGCTCTGACCTAGTCTTCTAGTCATCACAATTTGACCTTTGTCAAAGTCACTCAGATTCTTACATTTGTCAATTTTTCCTGATTCCAACACATCAACTTCAAGAACTGACTGTTCACTTGCTGTTTACTATATCCCACCCCTTGACAGATGCCATCTTCCCGAGATGATCAGTGGTGGCCTGGTGGTTAGGGATTTTGCCCCTGCGATCAGAAGGTTGTGGGTTTGAATCCTAGGACTTCCAGTGGCACCACTGAGGTACCCTTGAACAAGGTACCGCCCCCACACACTGCTCCCCGGGCGCTGCGTTCACTTGGGTGAATGGGTTAAATGCAGAGGAAAAATTTGCGCTGTTCACACTGTGCTGTGCTGTGGTGTGTTCATGTGTGACATACGGACACTTTACATTTACACTTACACTTATTCACTTCGCATGTCAGTGGTTTTAATGTTATGGCTAATCGGTGTATACAACACAGGTGCACACATCAGTCTGATCATCTGTTGGATAGAGCCACTGTTCAGGCCTTCTTCGTCAGTGTGCATGCTGTCCACATCAAATCCACGATAGTACAGCATTACTGAAGCAACGTCTGAGGATCCTCATGATGATCTTAATTTTGCCAAAACCACCTCTGTGATTCTTAATGATATTCTGAAGTAAATGAACTTTTTGGAAAATGCTGGCCCAGTTACATTTTACAAACACCTACCGTGGCTTTCAATATTAGGGACATTACTAGCCCCCAGCTGATTTTCGGCTGGCTGATAGTATCAAGGTTTTACTGACTTCTAAAAAAAAGCACACTGATAAAACACACTGATATTTAGTGGCATGTTTTATGAAGATAAACAAACAGACACTGCAGATGCATCCAACTCTAATCTCTAACATTAGGATACCATCAGTCTGCTGTTTGTTGGATTTTTAGAAAAGTGAAATGAACTGACTGTTCTACATGATATAAGATAACCGACGCTGGCATTTTCAGCCCCTTAAAATCAGTGTTGGTATCTCCTAGGCTCTAAATATTACAGCAAAGATGGTGGATCTGCCATGGTTTTGGAATGCTTTTGATGGTAAAACAATAAATCCAGTTTCATATAATGCCACCGAATCATTTAGACCATCTGTTTTCAGTTAAAATTGAATAGTTGCTTGATTACAAAACAGGATGATAATCTAAAACAAACTAGTAAATCTATTGGAATTGGAATGATAAACTGAAATCATGAGCTTGATCCCTTGTGATCCCACAGCCGTCTGTGGCCAGGGATCTAATGGAGCAATACCTTACTCTCTGTAGGAACCCTCCTTCTCCCCTGTGTACTTCTGTCAGTGTGGGCAATTAACATAACAGAATTGGTGGCTAGTGTTCTCCTCCAAGAGTGTTGAGATGTCAAATGACATAGTGTTTCCTTGAAAAGACCGCTAGTTAGAAAAGATGTGATGGTGCTTCATATGTCTTGGAGGAAACCCAGGAGTCTTCACTCCTCCTTCTTGGTAGCACTATAAAATAGGGAAGGCCTAGCTAGTAGGTGGAATGGCATCTACCACACATTGGAGGAAAAATGGGTAGAACAAGAAGAACAAGAAATTGCAACTAAATTGTGATTGTTTCTAAAGCAGCTAGTGGCAGGGTGGTTAGGGAGTTGCCCCTGTGATCAGGAGGTCATGGGTTCGAATCTACCAAAGGTACCTCTGGTCTGCGAGTGGCACCACTGAGGAACCCTTGAGCTAGGTACCGTCCCCACACACTGCTCCCCGGGCACCACTGTCAGCTACTCACTGCTTCACTCAGGTGAATCAGTTAAATGTAGGAATCAAGCAATTTCCTTCAGGATCAATACAGTACATAAAATAAACAAAATAAAATAAAATAAAAATGAACAGACGGCATTATTAAAAAAAAAAAAAGAAACAAGTAAAAGATGCAGTAACCAGCCACTGAGGGGGTATTTACTACTTCACACAGGTCATAGGTAGTTGGCTCAAGAATTAGTAGAAAAATTACTGAATAAATGAATGAAATTAATGGACATTGTACTTTGTGTTAACAGATTACCAATTACTAATCTGTTCTGGAACTGACAACAGTGTCCTTGGAGCATCCTATGAGGTCGGGCCAAATGGCAAACAGCACTCTTGCTTTTTAATAAGACATTGCCTCTGTGCAAATGTCAGGGAAAGAAGGAGAGACTCACACCAGTCACATCCATCTGCCAGCAGAGTAGAAAGCCATTATTTATTGATTAATTAACCTGTCAGATGAGTTCATCTTAACCACTGACCCGCACAGCAGAAGAGCTGTGGCAGGTCATCCTGCATGAGTAAGCGAGAAGAGAAAGCACAGTAAACAGCACCCTCTCTTGGTAGCACTTGGAGTACAAAACATACACAAACAAAAAACAAAAGATACTGATTTCAGATCAGATATTCATCTCGATACACTGCCGAGATGACTATGTGCTGGAGAAGAAAACTGATCCAGAAGCAGTACTCATTATTGTTATATAGTTATCATATACTATTATTTACATACACATATATATATATATATATATATATATATATATATTCACCACTTCCTCTTGGCACTTAGATAGCTCAGAGACCCTCACTTATACAACCTTTCATCTGGAAATACAACAGAAAATGCATTATGATCAGCATTTGGTTTCTTAACATGGTTTCTTAAATGCATTATGATCAGCATTTGGTTTGATCTAGGTCTGCACTTTACACAATGCTACTTGGTGTATGGAAGGTTTAAGCTTCTGTTACTGAAGCTGAACAAAATTTTGCAAATATGTTTTTTCACCAAACTACCTATTTAAAGTGTTAAGACACAAGCATTCAATTTTCGTTATTAATCATTAAATAAATTACACACAAAAATTCATGTACATCAGCAAACAAAGTTGCTTGGTTGTCTGTTGTGGAGCTCAGTAAAACTCCCCTCACGCTGCAGAAGGGCATCTCAAACAGCTGCACTGTGCTCGCCTAAGAACCCCTGTGTGTGCACAGAGTCAACAAGGCTCTTTTGGACCTCCTATACAGTGCGACCTTTCCACAGCTGGTGCCTGCAGAGGGAGAAGAGGCTTGTTGATAAAAGGGCCTGTTTTGGACCACAGAGCCAGTGCATGAGGCTAGGCCTCGTTGACCTCTCTGGACAGGAATAAATGTGTTAGGACCTGAGTTTAGGCCTGTCCTTATCACAGTCCTGCTACTGCTGCTGCGCCCACCGCCTCCAGGCCTGACTCACATGTGCCACACGCGCCCAGCCGGACGGAACATTTCCACAAACCCTTTCCAGAAGTAAGCCTGATATTCATATGAAACTTCATTCATGTGTACAATGTTGACTCAATGCAGGTTTAAGTATTATAAACTAGAATTTTTATCGTTTAATAAGTGTTTTGGGAACAATAAACTATGAAATGATAAATTACATACTGTTATTTGTTTTACAGTCATTTTTTGTCAAGTAATTTGATTTGATCATGACTTTTGAAATCACTTGATTTTAGAGCTGAAAAAAAAACAAATGTATGTGAATTAATGGAGAAATAATAATCTAAATGGGTGTGGCCTGTAAATGTTTAATGTAAAATAAATGTAGAATACCTTTATGAACATTTTACTACTATACTGACTTTCACTATAAATTTCAGGAAATTTCATATTTTAAATAAAATCAAAAATGTCTTTTAACGTTCTGACAAACTGAGGAGCTGTTCACAAAGAGTTGTGAACTGGTGACATTTTTTATTTAATGTATCTTAAACCTGCACATAATTCTGAGATACTGCAGAAGAACAATAGCTATGAATTAGCTCTATGATAATAAATATGTAGATTAA
This sequence comes from Brycinus macrolepidotus, assembly GCA_037974445.1. Lineage (NCBI taxonomy): Eukaryota > Metazoa > Chordata > Actinopteri > Characiformes > Alestidae > Brycinus > Brycinus macrolepidotus. The sequence goes on from JBBPCZ010000037.1 coordinate 4,593,652, forward strand.
CATTACAGCAATTTAGGCTGCAGCATCATTTACCTGGTTGAAGATCTTAACAGTAGTTTTTCTTCTCTAGATCAGCTGTGTGAGAACAGGTGATGACGTGCCCCTTAATACTACTGAACAGACGCAGTTCAGAATACTCCAAGCCTAGAGTTAGTAACGAAAGAATAAACCTCAGTGATTTTTGCAAGGTTAATGTCAGCTCATTCTGACAGGTCACTTACAATATGAGCTACGTGTCCTTGGGGAGTAGCTGTAGTTCGGTTTGTCAAAACAGAACCAGGGTGGACAAGCCACTGTTTACTGACCGTTCTGCTGCTTTAGAAACAAGAGGACGTTGTCTTTTTAGGTTGAAGGTAATGCTGAGCATCTATAGAAAGCCAAGTCAGACTTGCATATGTTGTACATGGTCTATTTTATTGTTTGTTTTAATAAAATGCTCTCAGACTTTACTTCTTTTTGAGCTTTCAGCCATAGTGGTTCTCTTTCTTCTGCCACCTACTCACACAGGGACCGCATTATAGGCTGAACTGTGGCCCTCTTTAGGTCGTAACTCACTCTAGCTGCTCTGAAAATGTGAACAAAAAAATCAGCAATGCAAATATTTGTTGAAATATTTGATTTTATTGCCAACATTATCGATTATGTACTTCACTCTACTTTACACACTCTACTGCAATCAAAGTGGTTTTATATTAAAACCTTTCAGTGCCCTGTAATCCATCCATGGTTTGAGTGACTAAGAGTCACATCCTATCAAAGTGCTACTTGAATTTTTTTTTACGAGCGATAAAAATTCCCTTAAGAAACTACACCTCTGATATAAAGCTGAAAATATCTGAAGACTGAACTTTTGGAACGGTCTGAACAAACTTGCAGAAAAAAGACAACAGGGGAGCTTCTCCTTCGAAGTGATGGACAAAAAGCACTTGAGCATCCAAACCAAACATGGAGAAAAGTGAACGGGCTGACGGCTGGGCAGATACTGGAGTTTAACATCATAAATTGGTTTACAGTGGTGTGAGTGGGGCTGTTCTGTCAGGAAGAGGCTTATCTAGGTGAGCAGGCCTGATGGAAAGCCTAATCGAGCTGTGGTGAGATCACTGTTTACATGGAGAGTTGAGAGGGGCTGTTCAACATTTCCTGTTGATATCCACCGCCGGCCATTCGAACATGCGCCCTGCCTCTTCCAGCCAGAATCAGCGACGGTTCTGAACAAGCCTCGGGGTCAAAAAGTGACTGGTGCACAATGAACAGGGGGAAGACGGCTGCATATGTACGCACACTTGAGATACTACCCTCTAGAATGGAATAGTTCCTTCAGTGTTGGTAATTAGTGTACAAAAACATACTTAAAAGTAGTGTCATTTTACCCTGCAAACTGATAAAAACTCAACTTCAGTTTTGTCTCAGCATCTGCAATATTAAGGGAAGCAGGTGAAGCTCATGGTCGTCCTAAGAGTTTGATGCTGCCATCTAGAGAACAGAATGTGCACATACACTAAATCTGTGGTTACCAACCTTCAGCCTTCAGGTTTTACTTCCAAACCAAATCTAACATACCTCAATCAACTGATTGTGGACCAGTCAATTAAAAGGGCAACCTCAGGTCAAATAGGATCGGAGCTAAAATTTGCAGGATTCAGGTAGATCTCCAGAGGTTGGAGATCACTGCGCTAAACCAAATGTAACAAGATGAGGTTTAATTATTCCATGGATACATTTTAAGCTAATACAGAAACGCAAAGGGCCCCAGTGTTTAGAAGTTCAAGAAAGAATCTCTAAAGAAGTGACAGGAGAGTATGAAAATATTTAGTGACAAAAAATATTCAGTTTTTATCATAGTTATCACAGTATCAACGTTTTTGGTACCACTATATTGTGTTTTGCAGATTGACTGTTGAAGAAGACTTCCACTCTGACTTTAATAAAAAATGGTAAATGTACACAGCTAATGCAATTATTAAAATTTAAATGATAAATTTTTTATTTAATTCTCATGTTACAGTATGTTACTAAACATAGCAAAAAGTGGGCAGGCAAAGTGACTTGAAATATACTTAAAAACATTTTCTTAATACATGATCCACAATGTTTTGCCTCTCTGAAGTAGACGTACACGGTTGAAATACACTATATGGACTAAAGTACTGGGACGCACCTGTTTTTCAGGGTTTGGGCTGGGCCCCTTACTTCCAGTGAAAGGCTTAATCTAAATGCTTCAGCATACCAAGACATTTTGGACAACGCCATACTTCCAACTTTGTGGACACAGTTTGGGGAAGAACCTTT
>JBBPCZ010000037.1:4610125-4633658 GCA_037974445.1 Brycinus macrolepidotus
CGCTGCGTGCTGCTCGCACCCCGAGCACAAAAAAGCAACAAACTTTCAAAATAAAAGGATTTAAAAAAAAAAAAAAAGTTAATTGTCTTTTTTTTTAATTGTCGGCGTTAAGTAAATGATGCGTTAACGCGATAATAACGCGTTAACTTTCCCAGCACTAATATATATATATATTACACACACACATTTGTGTATATTATATATATATATGTGTATATATATATGTACACACACATACACACACACACATACATACATACATATATGACACACACACATTCTTCTGGGTCAAAATATCCTGTCTGAGCCTGTATCACATACACAGCTGCATCGATGTAGGACGTCTACCATTGGATTACCATCCATCACAATTCCACATAATCTATCTCTCCAAATTTCATTTCCTTCAGGCCTTCGTGTCATTTCCTCTCTGTCCCGCTCAATCTTGCTTAGTGACCTCAGCACTGGTGTTCCCGCTGGGAGCAAATCGAAGAGTTTATCTGTTTAGAAACGGCCCCTAATACTCACATATTGATCCACAGGTTTGTGTCGATGCAGTACAGAAGAATGTTGATAAATGCCCTCTTAAAATCACTTACATCACCATAAATGTCCAGTTCAGTAGCTGTTAGATATTTTTGGAATCATAACAGATGGTGTTGGCAGGAGAATGGTACCATTTAAAGGTCCTACCTTTGTGATATTTAATTGTTCTTTTTTCAGTTTTATTACTTTCCTGCTATACAGAATAAAAAGCTAATGTCATTGAGAAGCTTTCAAAGAAGATAATAAAAAGCAAGGCTGACCATCTTATTTTAGAATTTATTTTGCCTTTAACTACAAATTTCAGTAAGAAATAAAGGGGGAAAAACAAGTATTATCGAGGAATAAAGTGCACACTTTTACCATGAGACAATTATTGGATAAGCAGATATTCAAATAATGAAACTGTTTAAAATTGCCCATCCCTAAAGACAATGCAGGTTCCTTTTATGACTAGATGAACTGACGAGCTCTAGACTACAGAGGAAATTTATGGCAGGAGGAGCTGAAAGCCCAGATGTGGTGCCAAAGTGAGTGTGAGGGCAGGCAGGGGTCAAACCTAAGTCTGCTGCACCCCCCCAAATAAGCCACCCCACAGCACTCATCTCATTAGGGCTCGCTGTCACGCGTCCATCGATCCCGCCACCTGTGATTAGCTCTGGGTCAAAGGTCAGGTCCCACTAGCCCCAGTCACAAATAAACAAAGCACTTTGCGCCGCCCAGCCATTAGACCAACATTAGCTCGGCTACTGTTGCACTGACACGCCCGTTTTAAAGCTGTCCTTTAAAGGGAGGAGATGGAGAGGTCCTTTAAACTTGAAACAAAACCCAAACTCAAACCAGAAAGAGAACATATTAAGACAGCAGGGGAAGCTGTGCATTATTCATTAGCAATTAATTGTTAATTACTGAGACCTTGAGTGGCTGGCATTGAGTATTATTTTCTTAAAAGCTTCATGATAACCAATGGAAAAAAAAAACAAAAAACAAAAAAAACATACCTTATCTGGTGAGTCACCAAACAGATCCTGCGTGTCTTTGTCCAGATTCTCTTGGTTCCAGGAGGCCAGCTTCATTCCACTGGTGTAAGAAACAGGTTTAGATGTCCTTACTGTCTCCACATTACACTGGGCACCACTGTTGGCCAACCCCAGATCCTTCGCAGAGAAAAACCAAGGCAAAGAATGTAGACTGTTCAGAACTGCATGTGCAATTCCAAATACAAATACATGTTCATATACTGTTAGTCATTAAATTCTTCACCGATAACTCAGAAAACACCACTATCAGCCTGGTATTTGAATGGATAATTAACGTATGGTGCCACATTTTTGATTGTGCATGCACTTTACTGTCATGCTGTTAGGAAGTTTTGCACAGTTTAGGAAAAACAACTTTACAACAAAAAGCAGCTGGTGGTCTGGTGATTAGGGAGTTGTCCCTGTGATCAGAAGGTCAAGGGTTTAAATCCCAGGACTGCTAGTGGCACAACTGAGGTACCCCTGAGCAAGGTACCGTCCCCACACACTGCTCCCCGGGCACCCCTCATTGGTGGCTGCCCACTGCTTCACTTGGTGAATGGGTTAAATGCAGAGAAAGAATTTCACATTGTTCACACTGTGTGCTCTGCTGTGCTGTGGTGGGTTCATGTGTGACTGTAAGGGGCCACTTTACTCTTCCTTTACATTAAACCAAGGCACAGAGTGAGAGGGAATAAACGAAAGACTTTCATTGTACCTAATCTAATTAGTCAAAATCTTTTGGTCATTCCAGTGACCTATACAATCTTAAGCTGGCAGCAGATGATATTTGGGTCATAGCGAGTTCATCTAGGTGAACTTTAAAGCTGCAAATTTGCAAACCTCGGAAGTGAGAGGTAATAAAAACTAGGTGGTGAGAATAAGTAGCATTCGATGCTTACTGAACTATACTTCCCCTTCAAAACCACATACTTGCTTGATTTTCGATCCACCCAAGCGAAAAAATTAGTGAGGCGACAGTGTACTGATGTCACTGAGGTTTGAGGAAGGGAGCATAAACAGCTAGCATTGTTAAGTTTTAACTTAACTTCTGCTCATTAAACCTTATACCTGAATTACAATAAGTAAGCTCACTTGAAAATGTGAAGGGGAAAAAAAAAAAAAAAGCAAAATTAGATTTTGGTATAAGTGCCAGGGTTATCTGTTATGGTTATTAGCCAGTAATTCAATGGTAATGCGTCCTTAATACAAACTAATAACTGATGCAACTGAATGGTGTGGAGCATCCAAAAAAAACATCAATAACACCAGAAAAAAAGAGCTTACCTCAGGCATGGGCAGCTCACTGAAGAGCTCATCCTCACTCATATCCATGCTCTCTGGCTCTGATTCAGGCTGCTGTTGCTGAAGCCCTGAGGTGAGGCGAGTATTGGCACCATCCACCTCAACCACCTTTGGCTGAATGAAATGAGAGCGATTTTTCCATATCAAATCTCTCCGCAAATCATCATGTACGCTGCCAGTCAAAGGTTTTTGCACACACTGAGATTTTCTACATTTGCATGTTACTCACTTAATATTTACTAAAATTCTTTGCTAGCAAATAAATTTACAGTACATCCACCATCTGAGTACCTTTATTAGCCAGAAAATGTCACATTTTTAGTTATCACTACTGACCTACATAAAGCCACCTAATGTACTTATAATGTGGATCACCAGACAAGTGTTCGATATTTAATGAGCTATTAAGTGACAGCCAGCTGAATTAAACAATTAACGAGTGCATTTAAAGACAGTCTAGAACTCTGCATCACCACACAACCAGTTAATAGGATGTCAGGCATGCACGGCTACATTTGACCAAGAAAACTTGTTTTATTTGACATACTTTCATTTACAGTCGCTTATTCGACAACTTTCTAATGCTTAACAAGAATACAAATCTGTAGTTTATGAAATAAATGGATAAGAGGTAAAAACTACTGGTGTGCAATAACGTCTGACTGGCAGTGTACACGCATAAGATTGTGATTTTGTGAAAACAATTGTTTATGTAGATTGCACCTGCATAGTCTTTCTGCTTATTAAAAAGATGTGAACATTCGAAAACACTTATATAATATTTGCTACCTTTCAGCACAGACCACATTGTCTGCCCATTGGAGCAGTGGAGGAGGAGTTTAAACTCTGAGGAGTTTAGAGAGGGGGGGGGGGTTAGTCCAGGGCGCACATCTGGAGCAGGGTCTGCTGGACCAATGCGCTCAGGAAAATAGATCTGCAGTAATCAGTCTGAGAGGAGGCACCAGATGTCAGCCACTGCTTTTACTGCCCCTCCCCTTTCTTAATGGAGGTTTTATGAGGTGACAAGGTTGAGAGATTGGAGCCCTAAGAAGCGCCGTGCATGCCCATTCTTGCCCGTGGAACCCTTCTGCCCATTTTCTGAATTGTATAAATGGCATAAACCGAGCAACTGCATAGACTACTTGTTAGTATGTGCATCACAACAGGGTTTATACCATCAGCTCAGAAAAAAACAAAAAAACCTCTCACGATCAGTACGTCTTGACCAAAAGTCATTTATGACGACATAAACTGAAAAGACATTAAAATAAAATATGCTCAAATAGAGACAGTAGTAGTCACAGCTCTCAGGACAAGATTGAGTGAAGAAGAGAGACAGACATTCCTGAGACCGAAGCGTCAGAAGCACATTGAGAAGATGGCACTCTTCTGCCCTCTGTTGGAGGCTTCAGAATTACATAGTCTATCTGTTGTAGTGTTTTGGTACAATGATCTGGCGCATATACCATGCTAACAAACATAACCAACTAGTGAATGTGCTTGCAAGACACTAATCTGAGCAGGTAACCTGATTAGCACGGACACAGGGCACTGACCTGTGGCTCTATCCAGGTGATGATGTGCTGTACTGATGGTGGATCAGACAGAGACTTGGGAAAGCCTTCTCTCTGCAGCCTGGCAATGCAGAGCTTGAGGAGAAATGTGCTGATTTCCTCAGGCACCAAGGCACGAATACTCTTAAAGTCACTAAGGTCTAAGAATAAAAAAAAAAATATATATATAAACAAAACTTTAATTCCATACATCCATTAAACAGATACTAAATGATGCAGTTATACTAAGACCCATGTTACAGCAGGAAGATGAAATGTACAAAACACATGTGCATGATATTTCAACTATGGATATTCTAACATTTTATTATTAAGGTATTAAAATGTTATTTTGAACTTGAACCTTTATTTGAACGAGCACATAATGCCGAGAATGCTGATACACAAAAAGGTAACCTTCCTAGCAAAAAGTTATTCTGCTGGTGAACTAATAGTGTGTGAAATCACACACAGTGGCTTGCAAATAAAATAATATTTTCTGGATTATCATACGCAGTTTTCACCAAACAACATCTTTACTGAGAACTCTTTACTCCAGTATATTTCCCGAATAGGGGGGGAAAAAAAAACTGCAATAAGCTGTTTGGCGAGTATTCAACCCCCTGTGCTTTGCAATCTCCAGATTTACAGAAATGACAAATGAATCACAAATGACACAAAAGTGACACTTATTTGACCACAATTAAACATAATTAAAAACCATGAAAGAGTTTGAGTGTCCCGGTAAGCAAAGTTGGATCCATCATCATAAAGTGGAAGGTTCATTCCCGCACCTAGACTCGTATTAGAGCAGGCCGCCCCTTACAGCATCAAAGCAAGATGTCAACTGGTGAGAGAGGTTACTTAAAATCCAACTGTCAATCTCAGAAGTCAGCAAAGTTCTTTGGCTGAAACTGGAATGAAGGTGCATGGGTCCACAATTTCAAAAGCTCTCTACAATACAGGCCTCTAAAACAGCAAGAAATAAGCCATTCCTTAAGAAGGAATACAAAAAGCACGAGAAAGGCCCAGTTAGAACATGGGAGAAGATTTTTTGGTCAGATGAGACCAAAATAGAACTTTCTTGCCAGACTTCAAAGAGGAATGTGCGGCATAAACAATGCCCATGCCTAAAGAAACACCATACGTATGGTGAAATACGGTGGTGGCAGCATCATGTAAAAGAATTACAGTTGTTTTTGCAGCAAAATGGTTCTCTATGAAGTATTAATGTGTAGGTGTTGAATACTTGTACAAATATTTTAGTTATATTTGAGTTTTTCTTTTTTTATCTCCAAAAATGTTTGGTTTGGAAATTTAAGTTCACAATAAAAATACTGAATGGAAAAATATGTACAAATCTTTTGTAATCCAGAAAAACACAGCTTTTAAGGGGGTTTAATACTTTTGCAAGCCACTGTTTGTCCAAACACTAAGAAGAATCACTAATTTAAAGCAGTTATCACCACAGACAGATATACAGATCACCTCTTGTGCTACCTGCACAGAATTATTAAAATTTCTGAAAATTCCAATATTATTAATTTGAAAGTTCTGATATTCAAATCATTTAAATGCTGATCCCTATTGAGCATGTCCTCCAAAATTAAGCAACACAACAGTATGTTACCTGAGTTGTGAGGCAAGGAAGAGACAATACGGCTGATAGTGTTGAAAATGGAAGAGGTTAGACCAACTCTCTCAAAGTCAAGTGGATGGCTGCCCTTTTGAGCCTGCAATAAATGGGACTCCACCACTGCCACAGGTAGGCTGCGAGCATCAGCTACCTGCCGCTATTAAAACAAACAAACAAAAAAAAACCAAGATACATTACAAAAATAATTTGTAAAAAAGGTAAAAAAAAAAAACCAAAAAAAAAACAAACAACTGATCAATGTGTTCCGGCTTTGGAAGAAAAATCTAAAACCATACTGGCCCGTGGAGGAGATGTTTGGACATCAACAGGTCCAGACTTCCATTTTTCGTGGTCATAAAAACAGAAGTTGTGTGGCACTGGACACTTAAACGTACTGAAACAGGCCTTTTATCTAAAAAGGTTCAACCCTGAATTTTTTTTCTCAGCTTGCCCAGTCAGACAAGTGGACTGAAAGTTTGCTCCAGAGTTTATACTGTCCCCAAAAACATTTTGCTTTTGTCACTGTAAACAAGCTGTAAACAGCTTCACAAATCTATTTAGGACCATTCATTTATTCTTAAAATGACGCACTTGTGCTGTATATTGGAGAACTCTTCTGTAGATAGAGATGAAAAGTGGTAGGGGTGGGGATCATGTTCTAAACGAATAATTAGAATTATCATGTCCAGCTCTTCAGACAAGCGCGCAGTCACCCTCCCACACACAACCAAAATTAAGCTTTTCACTGGTTTTTACAAATTCTTCTCCTTCTCCAACCTTTTGAAAATTCTTTTTTACTTCCTCTGGGCAGTCATTAATGTTGAACCCTGAGAAGCCTACAGTTAAGGAGTTAACAAGTCAACATGATTTGGTTCAGCCACAGCATAAGAAGCTGAAGTCATGAGCGAAACAGTACTGTATCCTACCACACTTTTTCCCTCCGTCTGAAAGAGTCTGTAGGATATAGCGACACTGTCGGACAGAGGCACGCCCAAGCCTCTTACTCCTTGTGCACTGGGCGGCTGCACATAGCAGGGAGCAGCAGAGCTGGTGGCTGCAGCCTCCTGCAGAAACAAAGAGAGAACGAGAGCAAGCAGATCACCCGTCTGTTAGTAAAACAGCAGATTAGTGCTTTTTCCCCCCAAATTTCTCTCTCAACGGAGTTATGTCAAATTCCATCCATTAGCTAGTACTCCCCCAAATCAAATGGCATCACTAAAACTGGGAGGATGACGGCTAGCACATGCTTTTGCCCAGTCATGTGAATTACCAAAGCATCTGTTTTGAACTGGTGCACTGGTTCTCTAACATCATCACACAGATGCCCATGCCAACTAGCATCACGCTGAGTGATAGGAGAGAGGAAGTGCCATCCCACCCACCAAGAGCGAGAGAAACTGTGCTCTCTTTGACTCTCAGGCACGGATGGCTGTGGCATCACTGGGGATCTCCCGATCTACCAAACTATATAAAAGGTCCATTCAGGAGACTATGAATTTGACAAAAAGTTACTGAGGAGGGCAAAAAAAAGAACATCCTTTACGTATCGATATCAAAACAAACACAATAAAGGCGTCTGTTGGTACAGAATGTAAATCAAATGTAAATGCTATTCATTTGCATTACTATAAATAGTATAGCAAAAAGCCTTGCAACGACCTTTACCTGCAGGCTGTGTGTCCGGCAGAACTCAGTAATGGTCTGTAGCAGCGGAGCCAGCATGTTCGCTTTAGCCTCCGACACACCATCCACCTGCTTTAGCCTGTCAACCGTACAGGGTCTGCCGCATACACACACCAGAAAAATCAGGGGTGGGTGACGTCAAAAATATATCACAAAAGATCAAGGCATTTTCACAATATATAATACACATCACAACACTGAGGAAGTTTGATTAGTTGAAATGAGGTGACACATTTAAAGAATACTTTCCAATCTATGAGTATATTAAATTTTGAGTCTCAGATGTTGCACTGCACTAACTAATTATGCCTGAAAAACTAATTAAGCATCCAGTTGTTCAATGTTCCTTAAGTTCCGATATCCACAATATGCTCAGAAAAATGCACTGGGTCAATTTCACAGTAACTTTAAATTGTCATATTTTCCACCTCTAATCTCAAAGAAACTGATATTTCCCATACAAGTTCACACAAAGTCTATTCATGACTAAGTCATCTTGTTTTATACTGTCTCAAACAGCTCTGATTCGAAGCACGTAATTGTTGATTAAACTGCATGTTTTAAAGGGATGCCATCTTCTCCATAATGGCAGTCTCTCTGGACTACTGCATCCTAAAGTAAATGCCTTCATGTATTCATATACATATAGGCTTTCTACATCCGTATTGTGTAGCCTAATATTACGATAATTAATAGACACCATATGGCACACCCCTACTCTGTATCATGTGTATTAAATTAAACGATACCTGAACTTGGCCATGTCCAGGAGGATTTTGTTAGTGGCCAGAATGGCTGGAGGGACATCCTTAATGCTGGCCAGTTTCTGTCTCTCAGCTACCAGCTTGCCATACAGCTCAGCCTTTAACAGAACACAACACAGAGAAACAGGCTAGACTAACAGGAGAAAAGATCACTGAATAAAGGAAAAATCTGAATGACTGTAAAAGTTAGCTTTTGTTTTGCTACCAGTACCTGTAACTCAGACTCTCTAGCAGATACAGGGGGAGGCTGAGGTTTGGCAGTGGGAGCTTGTGATGGTCCTGGAACGGGCCTGAACAACAGGAAAGGCTTAATTGTCGGTTCATCTTAAAAAACACATAGTGAGCCTTAACACAGTGTGTCAAATCTTATCCACAAAGGACTGGGTGTGGCAGCAGGATTTTGTTACCAAACAAGCAGAAACAGACCACATTATCAAACAAAATGGAATTAGGTGTGTTCCTGACTGTTTGGAACAAAAACCTGCAGAACAGCAAATAGATAAGGTTTACCTGACTTTGGCTGCCCCACCCTTCTGGACTATTTCACTGACATTTGCTTGAGAGTAGAGATTTGCTCTCTGTAAAAACCATAGAGAGTAATGAAACTGATGAAGAAAACAATTGCCTGTCCATAAAGTGTTTGAAAAAACAGGAATGACAGAATAAAAGAATAAGCAAGCAGGACTAAACTTTAGTGATTAACATACTAACCTGAATTGGTAGAGAGTTATCTGGAACCACAGACAGTCTTTTATCTTGGTTTCTGTTTAAGACAAATGTTAGGAACACAAACCAAACAGTGTTGTTACTTTCTGCTGAGTCATACTGTTGAAGAGCACACTGATATTTAAATACACCAGAGAGTACACACACACACACACACACACACACACACACACACACACACACACACACACACACACACACACACACACACACATTATTATTAAATAATGTTATTATTAAATAATTAAATAAAATTATTATTGCTAACAGTGATTGAACTCTTTGTTCATTGTATGCACTGTTTAAAGTGGCCTTATTGGAATGATTAGCTATCCTGCATCTTCGCTGTTGATACTTAACAGATCCCAAATGATGACAGATACTCCTCAAGCACAGATAAACAAACAAGCTGCCTTCTCAACAACCATCAAATAAACAAACATTACTCACCACCACCCTAAAAAAGTGTTATAGCACCAGTCAGGGTTTAGATTTTTGTACTTTGTTTTTAGTGGGAGCCATAACATATCTCAATAAATTCTTTTACAGTGAATACTATTTACAAGCATTTGCCCAGACCAAACATAAAATACAAAATCATAAAAGTGGAAAATAATTGTGGTCAGCCTATATAACTGGAATTTGTTCAAATAATTACAATCATGCAATTATGTAATAATTGTGCCAGACCTACCAGTGGCCTCTTTTAAAACTAGTTCAAAACTAGACTGGCCTTACAGACACCAACTGATTGGCCTTACAGAACATATTCAGAATTAGAACCACAACCTGTACTGGAATAATAAAGCCACAGACTGAATACAGGAGGAAATCACTGAGAAAACATATTAATAATCAATTCTCCTGTCTTAATGAAAACAACATTTAATACCACCCTTGTAAAATGAAAAGCAACTCAGGAACAATAGTAGATTCAGCACGAATCAAACTGTGAAAGCTAACAGGTAGAAGAGATGCCCAGTAACAGCTGAGTCTTTCCAAGTGTACTTGACAAGAGGCCAAGCAGAAGCTGCCAATATCCAACACTTGCTGAACACTGAGACAGAAGTATACAATCCAATTACATGCCAGAAGCACAAAACTGCTAGAAAACCAAATATGCCATGAAGTATCAGTTGCTTCCCATGTACTTCAAAGAATGTATTCTGAGTTAATGCCACATGTCTCAACTCAATTTCGCATCTACTTGCTGCATTTAGCTTGCAGGTTTTGATGTTCTTCTCAGCTGTCTGGCCTCAAGTGCGTCACTTTCTTTCAACTGATATCAAAGCCAGAAGAAACGGGCTGTTCTGTGCCTTAACCAACACAAAACATTCGGTGAATAAAGAGTATAAGACCAGTGTGAGTTAGTGAACGAGGGTCAGTCACAGAGCGAATGTCCATTACAGAACGAGTGTCTTTCAGAGTGAGTGTCCATCACAGGGAGAGAGTCACAGTGCGAGGGTCCATCACAAAGAGAGAGTCAGAGTGAGCAAGTGAAAGTTCATCATAGGGCAAGTTACACAGTGAGTGAATGAATGTCAGTCACAGAACAAGTGTCAGTCATAGAGTGTCAGAGTGAGAAAGTGAGTCACAGAGTAAGCAAATGGACGAGTCACAGGGTGGGCGGGTGGCTTGGGTGAGTGAGTGAGTGAGTGAGTGAGTGAGTGAGTGAGTGAGTGAGTGAGTGAGTGAACTCTGGTGGGTGGGTGGGGGGTTAGACTTACCTTGGTACATATACTCTTGGACACAGATCTCTGTTGGGCTGCAGAAGGAGAGTCCTACGTTTTTCGTTTTGAGCTTCGTTCAACCATGTTCTACCCTGTGCGGATAAACACATACAGCAGCCTTGTCAATGACAAAACCACTGCTGCAGCAATATCAAAACACCTCTCTACGATCTCAGACACTCAATAATAAAACCCCTTGAATGCACACACAGTATAAGATCATGCATTTGAGAATAAGACGAGGCCAAACAAACCACTTCTCCAACATGTAACCTGATCTTTTACAAATTCTGAAAATATACAATTAATTTTCTCATTTAATTCTGTAATGTTTCTTAAGTAGTGTGGGTGCTTTGTTTGTGTTGTGCACAGGTAATCATGTTTGTATTAGCTTCTTTTTGTGCTTCAGAGAACAGTACCTTAGGGGTGAGCTTGCAGAGCGTGCTGAACTTGTTGTAGCCGGTGGTCTCCATCAGGTACTTCTCACCAATGAGCTCACGTCCCAGAGCCCTCCACCAGGCTTCAGACACAGTCCTCCCTGCTCCAAACAAAGGGTCCTTTCGAAAGCGGTCAGGAACCCTCGGAGAGGTTTAGGAGAGAAGGAAAACGTACAAATTATCTGTGAAAGTGGTTTGAAAAAAAAAAAAAAAAAAAAAAAAAGACAGATTAGACTAGAATACTAGAATAGAAGTAGAATAGTAGAATAGAAGACTAGAATAAGGAAGTGTGTTTTGTGTTTGGTTTTAAATCCAAATGGGGATGTGCAGTATTAGGGATGATGCATCAGTTTGGAGTGTTGGAAACTATCAAAATGGACTGCAATAATATTCAATAAATATTAACTGTTATTTTTATATACTAGAATATTAAAATATATATTAAAATAGAAACACTGGTTTGGATTTACTGAAAATAACTTTTTGCTAAGAACATAAAGGTTAATATATAATTATCATCATCTACCAGTCAACCAGTCAAACATTTGGGCACAAATGTGGTATTTCTCACATTTAAATATAATAACAGACATAAAAACTATAAAAATGTGTGAAACCAACCTAAACTATTGTCAGTTTCAGCTTCATTTAAAAAATAGCCCTCTTTGCCTTGATACAGCTTTACTTATTCTTGACCATTCTATCAAGCAGCTTCATGAGGAGCCACCTGGTACGATTTTTCAACAGGACTTCACATGTACTAAGACGTTGTTGTTGCTTAAACCACTTGTTAGGGTGCATTTTTCTTTTGCTTTGAAAATAATTTTGTGCATAGACTTTAGTTTCTGTATTTGCCTTAAAAACAAATTTCATTTGCATTTAAGCCATAGCTCAAGTCATAACATCAAAATATATTTAATATAATAATAAATGCATACTCAGTCAGGTTTGTCCAAACTTTTGACTGGTAATGCATATCCCACTAAAGTGTAAATAATCCTTTCAGACAAAATTGTGAATTGTGGCAAAACTGAATCAAACTGTGGTGAAATTTGCGATTTCATTAAATTATTTACTGCTGTAATCCAACAGAACTGCAACAGAAGTACACAGATTTCCAGCTCTGCTGTCTATCTATGAATGAGTGCATAGTATGGATGTATTTGTTCCCTTCTCTTCCTCACCCAGTGTCTCTGGTAGTCGTTGTAGCTTATTACTGGAGAGTTCCAGTGTGTGCAGGTTCTGCAGCAGGCCAAGCTCCTCGGGCAGACTCTCCAGCTTGTTAAAGGATAAGTCCAGCACCCGGAGCTCCTGCAGAAGCCCCACTCCCGGGGGCAGAGCCTCCAGCTTGTTTCCCAGCACACTGAGCAGCCGCAGAGAGACCAAGGCACTCAGCTCAGCCGGCAGCACAACCAGCTGATTGTGGCAGAGGAGCAGCTCCGAGAGATGAGAGAAGGAAAGCACACAGGCAGGAAGAGAGGAAAGGCGATTGAAGGAGAGATCCAGGTGAACAAGCAGGGAAAGAGAGGACACGGAAGCAGGAAGGCAAGTCAGTAGACCAGGGAGGGGGTCGCCATGGGCATCATAGAAGCGGTGCCCTAGGTGACAAAGGGACAGTGCGTAGATAAGGGAAAAAGGGAGAGACAGGTCTGTGAAAATAATTCATTTTTGATTTCATCTTTATTTTTTTGGGACAAAAGTGTGTGTGGGTTGGTGGAAATGTCCTGAAACATTTCCAATAAATACATGTAATACATTAAAATATGCAAAGGATAGTGTATGTACTACACAAGACTGATTCCTCGTTTTGCCAAACTATCAAAAATTAAATACAATAAAATGAATTAAATACAGTTTAAAGTCAATGATTCCTCAGGTAACTCTGACCCTGGAACACCCACTTCAGCACAACAAGACCATATAAATTTGTTAGTTATTCTTCTACTCGTGTTAGAGCAAGAACACCACCAAAATATGCATGGCAGGGCTGGACTGGACATTAGGTAAATATGACCATGTATATGTATGAATGTGTGTGTACCTCGAATGGCTAATGACCGAAGTTGAATTAGATGGGGCAAAATTGCAAGAGCCCTTTCCAGTGCCTCTTTGTCCTCGGAGCCCAGACGGACATACTGCAGC
Organism: Brycinus macrolepidotus; assembly: GCA_037974445.1. Taxonomy (NCBI): domain Eukaryota; kingdom Metazoa; phylum Chordata; class Actinopteri; order Characiformes; family Alestidae; genus Brycinus; species Brycinus macrolepidotus. The sequence goes on from JBBPCZ010000037.1 coordinate 4,623,664, forward strand.
CGCCTCACCTTCTCTGGTAGACTCTCCCACAGAGCAGGCATCACTGCCCCACCACCCCGGTACACATCCAACACCAACCTGCCATCAACCAACAGTGAATCCAGCTCCACTGAAGGGGGCAGAGGAGTGAGAGAGAGGAGTGGAGAGGATGAAGAGATTGAGAGACTGGAGAGGACAGCAGAGGGCAAAGGACTTGAAGAGGAAGACATGGATGGGGCATCTGTACAGTCATTTTCAGCTGCATCCAAAACTTCTGCTTGCCTCCAGAGAGCTCTTCGTGCTGATGCTAATACATCCCCCTCCAGTTTAGCGTTGCTTTCCAGTTCCTCCAGTCCATGTGTGGGTTGTCCCACATTAAAACCAGGTCTGTGATCCGCATCTGATGTTGCCCCTGCAATGCCAGAAAGAGTGTCATGCCTTTTCCTCAAGTCTTCAGGCCGTTTTTCCACAGCCATCACTCCCGTATTCCCTTTTCTCTGCTTTTCTCCTGTGGCAGCTTGTCTTCTCCTCCTGTCCTCTGTGTCCACTTCATACCTCTCCTTCTCCATCCCTCTCTTTTTTATTTCAGTCCCTTCTTTGGGTGGGAAAGGAGGAAGCAGGGGCTGGAAGCGTCACAGCATAAATGTGACACCTCGTCTCTTCCCGCAGGGCCATAGCTGGCACTCCATCACATCACCAAACTGGCACATGCTGGGATGACCATGTCCAGGCAAGCCCATGCATGGAGGGTGAGACAGCACTCATTCTGCAAGAGAGAGGTGAGAATTGAAAAAGACTGAAACTCCAATAGTCATGCAGCTAATGACAGATGTTTCTCAAATATTTTTTCTCTCTCTCACGGGACTAATTTGGGACATCTGAACGCTGGATAACCGAGTTTCATTTTACCTCCTAGAAAAATACTTGGTTTAAATCCAAAGCTGCGGGCAGCTGGTGGCCTAGTGGTTAGGGGTTGCCCCGTGATCAGAAGGCCGTGGGTTCGAATCCCAGGACTACTAGTGGCACCACTGAGGCACCCCTGACTAAGGTACCGTCCCCATACACTGCTCCCCCCCAGGTACTGTGTTCCTGGCTGCTCACTGCTTCACCTTGGTGAATGGGTTAAATGCAGAGAAAGAATTTCACACTGTTCACACTGTGTGTTGTGATGTGTTCACCCATGACAAATGGTCACTTTACACACTTAAAGAGAGTGACCGCAGAATTTTGACAGTAATGGGACAGCAGTGTAAAGTGGGGACGTTGTTTAACAGTCTAGTCTAGCTGGTTAGCTGGCTAACTGTACAAAAACACACCTCACATTAGTCTGTTCTGTATGGAGTTAGTTTCCAGAAAGTTCCAGCCAGACTTAAAGTAAGTTAGGCTCACTTTCCTGCTAGCGTTAGCCTTTAGCTCTGCAAATACCCTGTAAACACTCACTCAGGGTCGAGATTTTTAGGGCTGAATGTCTTCTCCTTCGTCTTCACATGATGTACATAATATTTAATCAAAATAACTCTAAATATGTTTTTTTTTTCGTGCCAAAAATGGCACACAGTAAGCTAATGTTACTTTTCTTCACTTCATCCAGCCGTTGACAATCATATACGCCGCTGAACTTTCAGGAGGAGGCGGGGCAGAGTCCTTAAAGAGACAGTACAAACACAAACACACACACACACACACACTGTGTGTAGTGGAGAGATGAATCCTTATCCTAAAATGACACAAAGGAGTAAATATCAGACACATTGGCAGATATTGGTATCACTATATTTGTGAGGACTCTCCATTGGTTTGTGTAATATTGTATCTCAGTAATACTACACCTACATCTAACCTTGCCTTTAACCTCAGTAACCAAAAGGCAATTTTCTGCTCTTTTAGTTTTTCCTAAAGAAACTGTAGTGAAAACTGCAGGTTTCTTGTGAGTACCAGCTAAATTTGCCCACTTCTACAAATTTTCAAGTATTCCCATCTGTTTGAGGACTTAGGTCCTTTCAAAGAGATAAATACACACACACACACACACACACACACACACACACACACACACACACAGCACTCATTTAGAGCTTTGTAGTCCTTTCTTGAAGCACAAAGTAAATTACCGCACAAAGTAAAATATTTTATTTTGTTATGCTTCTTACAGACCATCCAAATGTCTCCATGATGTTAAGTGTATGTTTTCCTCTCATTCTGAGGACCACAAGCGCACACACGTGTTTTACAATAGTACTTTTTTTAGTTTAAAAGGTTTGTGTACTGTGAGATCATGATTAGACCACTGAGAGCTATTTGGCACATTTGTTTGATTTGTTTTTAATCAAAATCAGAATCAGAAAACTTTACTGATCCCAGAGAAAACTGCTTATGCTACAACTGCACAGTCACACAGAGACACAAAGACAAGAACAATACAAAATATCATATAAATTTAAAATAAAACTCTACAGAAAATAATCCGTACTGAATACACCATGCTCTATACACAGAATGGTGTGGTCAGTAAGGGAGGTGGATATAAATACTACAGATAAATAAATAAAATTAGTCCTGAAGTAGTTTACTTGTAGCACAAACAGAGTTGTTCTCTATACCGAGTCTGTTATTGCGCATAATAGTGACGTAAGCTATTTCACATGATAAGACTATTAAGTTGATAAGACTATTTCGTTACTTTAATTCATACTGTATGATACTTTCACTTGTTTGTGGTGTAATGGCCAGATTTCTGTGATTGAAATTAAAAATTTAACATTGACATGTTTGACATGATGTTAGTGCAGACCATGATCACTTCTGTTTCCTTTGTATCTATCTGGGTTTTTCAGAGTGTTATTCAATCACAGCCCTTTTTACTCTTTGAGTAAAAAGCCTTTTGAAAAGAAAATCCCCATGATGATGTAATGTAGTCCCAGATTAGCCTACTTTGGTGCCCAGAAAACCCACTAATTTCCCAACTACAGATTATGATCCTGTACAGAGCTATCGGTGATTAATCACCAATGACAGTTTAATTTAGTTCAAGTGTAAAAGACTGATATTAGAAATGACAGAGGAGTCAGAGCATTAATACACATCACTGCTGATGTTATTATATTTTGCCTGGACATGTTTTGTTGGTGTTTGTTCCGTTTCTTTGCCCCAGCTGCTGTGTTTTAGGATACGGTGCGCCCCTGGGACTAAGGGCATATTTTCCTGATATCGTTTCTTTTCTCCCAGAGGAGGAGAAGAAGCAGCAGAGGATGAGGTTATCATCACCTAAATATCTGAAGAATTTTATTTTCTCTGGAGCAGGCTGGTGATATCATTATGAACTGGGTGTGTCCGACATGAAGCATAGAAGGCAAGACCACTAATCTCAATCAGGTGGTCCACTAAGGAAGAACACTGCATATGTGAGAGATGAGTTTTAATTTAACATGGGATGTAAGCTGAAAGAGTTGAAAGTAGAAAGTAGAAAGTCCCTTTCCCCTGTTAATGCCCTGTGACTGACCCTCCAAATGTACTTGGTAAAACCTTTTCCTCAAGATGCGATCTGGCAAGATGTGGCCTACTAGAAGGAGGCCAAAGGATCACAATATTTTGTCATAGCATGTTCACAACACATTCCTAGAAGGGCCCCCTTGTGTTTTGAAATGCGCTACAGTACATACACTATAGTATCCTCAGTATTACAGCTTACACTGCATGCACGCTTTATTATAGGATGTAAAAATTAAAAGATGTTAAAATATAAAATGTATGAAATGTCCACATACAGTATATATATATATATATATATATATATATATATGAGTAACACACAATGCAAGCAGGGTGGTGAGACCTCATGTGACAAAATACAAACAAACTATATCATTAGCTGTTGGACAGTTAAACTCCTAGTGTCTGGGGTGGGCTGGTGTGGGGTAAAGAGGTGTTGTATGAAAATGTTTTTTAATGTGACATTGCGTTGTCCTTTACACAGTAAATAACAATACATTACCCTTCCACCTAAAACAGGACCGTTCCTTTCCTTTCTCAGCAAGTATGTGACGAGTAGGTTATAACACACCCGGGGGGATTTCTACAGAGGACAAAAAAAGCTTTGCCAAAATAAAACTGAGAAAAAAAGACACTGACAGTGAATCCCCAGTGAATGCATATTTTTACCAATTATAATTTGAGGGATGTCTTGAGAGGACAAGTTGTACACACTGTATCAAAGGTGGCAAACACCATCCACAACAAATAATAAAAAAAGAATGTAATTAGACCTCTTTACTTAGTTATTACTGTGATTGGCTGAAGCTGCCTGTTTATTCGCCCCTTTGTTAATGAACAGCCGAGCAGAGTGATGTCATGACGTGAAAGGCCCTGTTATTCCTGAAGAAGTGTACATACACAAGCCGGCTGTGGTCCTGAAAACACAGATGATGTCACTAGGGTCTTATGGACCCCAGTGCAAAAACAAATAAATGCTCCTCCCCCAAGGAAATGACTTTACAAATTTCTTTACTATTGTTATGCGCTCAAGTTGATGCTCTCGAGAAATACTACTCCACCCACTAGCATCTTAATCTAAACCTTTACTTTAGACTACCTGATTGAATTGCATTAATTAAATTAGTCATATTTAGATTGCTGACCGTGAACTCTTGCTATGATTTTGATCAAATGTATGTTTTGATATATTATTTCATAAGGAATAAGACTGAGATAAACATATCAGGGTGTGTCACGGGTGTACAATTGTTACACCCGTGAATTGCACTAATTAATTAGTCGTATTTAGCTTGCTGACCATGAACTCTTGCTGTGATTTTGATCAGATTTATATTTTGATCAGATTTATATTTTGATCAGATTTATACGTTATTGCATAAGGAATAAGAGGGAGATGAAGAGGCGTCAGGGTGTGTCATGGGTGTATAATTGTTACAGAATGTATAGGTGATCTCTAATTAAGATTGGGCCACCTGCACCTTGGGCCAAAGTGCGGTTGCCCCCCCTGACCCCCCAGTAGTTACGCCACTGCACGGAACACTGTGGTGTTCGTGGAAGCCACTGCGGGTGATTGACAGCTCGGGAGGTTCAGCTGTTCTGGCCTGTGATTGGCTGATCTGAGCTCGACTCCCCGCCTATTTAAACCAACGGCCCTCCTCACAGAAGTGTGACAGAAATGAAGGACAACAACTTCTCCAAAACAGGTCCCTCCACCAGCCGCGTAACGAGGCGCACAGCAGCTCAGAAACCTCACCAGTTTGAGGACCTTACAGCAGGTTTTCAACCTTCTTTCAGCCTTCTGGTCTAAGGTCGTCTGGTTCTCTGTCTCTTATTCAGCAGGAGTTTAAAAGTAGCAGTAGGTTAGACGGACTGTCAACAGAAGTAGCAAGGGGAGCGAAGAGGATGTAGCCTGGGTTTGTTTTGATCCAAAGGCCTGCAATAGTGGCCACCTTGCCTGCTTGAGAACTTTTTTGTAGCTTCTAGGTCTGTTTCGACACACTTTTGCATACACTTGTGATCTCTCCTTTGGACTGAACATGTTTCCCCTCGACGTGCCCTGGAATATCTCCTTCGCCGGGTGTGGGTTCCTCGGTATTTACCATGTCGGAGTGGCCAGCTGTCTGCAGGAACAGGCTCCTTTTCTGGTGGAAAATGCTCGGCACATCTACGGAGCTTCAGCAGGAGCTCTCACCGCCTCGGCACTGGTCAGCGGGGCCTGTCTGGGTAAAACACCCCCTCTCTTCACAACCTTGAAGGAGTGGCTCCTTTAAACAGACCAAATTTACACCTTTTTATCTTAGCAAAGGGAGATACAAGCACCATGTAGCCAAAGAGAACCATGTCCTGTTCTGTGAGCCTCATAACTCTCCTGCAAAACTGAATGAGCAGACACTAGGACGCGTTTAGTCTCTGCTTCTTCAGTTTTGCCGGAGAGGGAAGAGGCTCACAGAACAGGACATGGTTCTCTTTGGCTACGTAGTACTTGTATCTTCAGTGCAAAACTAATGAAGCAAACTCCACTAAACATTACTTGACTTGACATTATATGGCATGAACTTTGTTTGGGTGTAAGGGGAAATCTTATTGTGATACAAACCCTCACGAAAAAGCAGAACTAGCCTATGAGGATGCTTGTGTAAGAGGGACGCTGGTAATGCTGGTAGACATCTCGACGATGTAATGAGGCCTTGCTTACTGACGTCTGTTGTCCACACTTGTCGTCCTGCGTGCCTGTGACGTTGAGGTTGGTCAGTTTTTAGATCAGGGCTGCAGCCCAGCTCCACTGCCCAGTTTTGTTGTGCACTAAAGAAAACAGCTTTGGGGGTTTAACTTAAGAATGTGCTGCCCTAAAACTTTCAGTTCTTGAGCTTAATAAGTTAAACTGATGTAAAAACCCAGGTTATTTTAAGGGTTCTGTGGCTCAAAGCATTACGTCAGCATGACATTACATTGTAATTCATACACTATTTTATTTAACAGTGTATTTCATTGAGAAGTCTATATTTAGCTGAATGTAAATGTGTTGTAACAAAAAGAACTGTGCAGTCCAGATAGAGTACAGACCTAGTTTGGGGAAATGGATGAAATCTCACCTGCCTTCAGCTTGTTTTTGTATTTCCATTATACTAAGTACCCTCCTCCTCTCTGTTTCTAGGAGAGACAGGGGCCAACATCATTATTGTGGCAAAGGAAGCAAGGAAACGACTTCTGGGACCTATGCACCCCTCCTTTAACCTAGTGAAGATCATGCGGGGCTTACTTCATCGTACACTGCCCCCTGATGCTTACACCAAAGCCACGGGCAGACTGGGCATCTCTCTGACCCGTGTTACAGACGGAGAAAATGTACTGGTGACCCATTTCAGCAGCAATGAGGAACTGGTGCAAGTAAGATAGACACACACACGTTTTTACACATCTGGTCATTGAGTGCAGAGTTATATCTGGGTGGGACTTATCTACATAAAAATGCAGGTGAAAATGCACCCAAGATTAATTAAAAACAGGTTTAAGATCTGATCACTCGAACCACTTTTGGGGAAGTGTCCAAGCCACATTCAACAACCAAAACCTCTCCTAACGCTGGGACTGTGCTTCCCTCTGCTGTTCTGCTTATAAGGAGGCCCACACCTAGTCAATCTGACTAACCAAAAATATTTTGTGCGCTTTACTAGCAAGTGTAAATGCATGTGGATAAAATATTATCAGATTACAGACACAGGTACCATGAAACAACCAGAAGTAAATGGGGAAACATGCTATATACATTTTTTTTCAGTTCAGAACAAAAAGATAAGGGCATGAGGAGAAAAAAGTACTTTTTACTTTCAAATACATGCTTGATAGCTGAACACATGCTTCGTATCTGTGTGACAATAATTTGTGCACAGCACCACCCCTCCCCCTTTTGTTGACCCTAAGTATACATTTAAATTGAAGTATAAAAAATAGTGATTGTTACTGTGTTTTAGATTAAGTTCAGTGACGACAGTGAGCCTTCAATACTCTGGAATAATCCAGGGTCTCTCAGTCTGCAATAGAAATCTTTAACCAAAATGATAGCCCAAAAACAATACATAAAAGGAAGGAACAGCTTGAATGTCATAATAAAAGGATCATAACAGCACAGAAAAATCAATTATTTGTAAAAAATCAATCAATCAATCAATCAATAAATAAATAAAGGGACATGTGCTGGAACAATCAATAGAAATATATCTTTTTTTTTTTTTTTTGTTTGTTTGTTTTTGTTTGTTTACATATTTTTTTTGTTTGCTAGTCTCCCAGGTATGCAAGTAACTGAAATCAATGTATTCAGCGGAAAAAGGAAGCCTTGGGTTAAATATTTTTTTTAGGTCGACCTAAAACAAAAACTGACCTTGTTTTCTTTTTTTATCTTCTTGTCTCTGGTCATATTAAGTGTGATTCATCATACTGTACAAAGATTCTTGTTTTCATCAAGTAATTTTTCATCAAAACTTTTACCTACCACTAAAAGTCTCATGATTTCTAATCACATTAGTATCAGGAGATAGTATATTAACTAATGTCATGTTTTACCTCCATCCCCACATCAGCTCAGAAGTACAGCACAATACAGAAGGAGAATATGCTGTGGGTTTTCAATTCACACTGACGTAAAATAAAAGGTTATAGGAAGATGGTAGTGTCAGTGGGTCATGTGCACATAAAACCGCCATTTCATAGCATTTTAACTTTAATTTACTGTTAGTTTTAGCCCACACTAATGCTCATCTGAAGCAGTTGCACTATAAAAACACCATAAAAACATGTGACCTGATAAGAATCCTGACATTCTGTGATTTTTCTTCATTTTATGTTTTCATCATTACTCCTAACTGCTTGAGAACACACGTAACTACTTGAAACCCTCTTCTCACAGGCCAGTGGAAAACATGGTGCTGAAATGCTTTACATTACAACTTGCCTGAATACAGATTCCAAATATCAATGACACTCAGGTTAAACACAGTCATACAGTTATAAATGGTGATAAGATTATCACATGACAACAGTTTTTTGGAATTGTCCATGAAGGAACTTAGATAATAAGAACAAGAATAAAGGGAAACTGAAAATTAAAAACAGAATAAAATTATAAAAGCTTCTGACTTATATAGCCTGTTTGTGTGTGTGTGTGTGTGTGTGTGTGTGTGGGGTGTTTGTGTGTCCAGGCATGTGTTTGCAGCGCCTACATTCCAGTGTACTGTGGCCTTATACCTCCTACTTTGCAAGGAGTGGTGAGTAATACTTATATTCTTCACTTCAGTCATCATCATAAACCCATTTTACCAAATGAGATCACCGTTCATGTGTATCAAAGTCTGTGTCTGAAGAGATAGATGTCCCTTTTTCTCTTATCATGCATGCACTGAATCATCTTGTAGCTGTGAAACATCAAATGTAAGAATTACAAAACATACACAGGTTCAAGAAAATTAATTGCAAATCACTAAATAAATTGGGGTGTTTTTTTTCTCGTTCAGTATCTGTTTGTAGGATGGATATTGTTCATGCTTTTTTATATCGATACCAATACCATAGTTTTGATAACAATACCAATTGTTGAACATTACATTTTTTTTACAAAACCTTTTTAATTATATACCGAAAGTGTGAGTGGCTTAAGCCAGAAATGAGTAGGAGGTGCTGGAAGTGTGTATATTTACTGACCACAGTGAACTGCAGAGTAATTAAGAAGAGCTGAGGTTAGCAACAGGCAGACAGAATGTAATTTAGACAGCCAGTTAGCAGTCTAGATTTTGGGACAAGCATGCCAATTAGATTACAGATGCTTAGACTTACTACTTATGTACAGACTTTTGGTACTGCATGACAGAATTGTTTGTTACTCTGTAATACTAAAGTAAATTGTTTGTAACATAAAGGTATTACATTTCGAGATCCAGCCCTAATGGCAAAGTATAAGTACAGAAGAAGATACAAGACAAAAAAGCTCATACAAGAGTACAAAAATTCTCCTGCCTAAAAACGTTTATTTGATGTAAACGGAAGAGTTTATAAGTCTTTTTTTTATTATTATTATTATTTATTACAATGTTTTCTAAGCTGTAGGAAAGTGCACTTAACCCTAGAAAACTTCAGAGCACACATTAACTTCTCGTTTACGGATATTCTACACAAACCTCCCACAGTGTTTTGAAGCAGTACAGCAGTTCAGATGAGTCCGAGTGAGTGAGTCATTGGATGTGGGAAGAATATCCATTGAGGGAGGATACAGATTTTGATTTTGCAGTAGTGTGTTCTGAAAATAGAAGCACATTTTTCACTGTGTGAAAAGGCCACACAGCTCTCAGATCAGCTCTTCAGGCTCTCTGATGCACCAGCATTGTGTTCTGTGTGTCTTGGCAGGGCTCTTGGGCGCAGACAAAACTTGCCTCTGCCACGTGTGCCATTTAGGGAGGATGTTTTTGTGTGTGTGTGTGTGTGTGTGTGTGTGTGTGTGTGTGTGTGTGTGTGTGTGTGTGTGTGTGTGTGTGTGT
>JBBPCZ010000037.1:4633758-4656957 GCA_037974445.1 Brycinus macrolepidotus
ATGTACGTAGGACCCAAACCATTGAGTGACTTGTACACAATGAGTAATGTTTTGAAATCAATTCTGTACTGAACTGGAAGCCAGTACAAGGACCTGAGAATAGGAGTGATGTGCTCTCTTTTCTTGGTTTAACTGTCTTAACAGTAGAGTCAGACAGAATAGGCTTAAAGAGGTCTATTTTAAGGTGGGATATGAAGATTGGAAGTGTGTCAATATTATTTAAAATAAATAATTAATAATAATAAAAAAAGAATTAAAAAAAAAAATTATAATGCTTTGCACAACTCCTCAGAAGAAGGGACGGAAGCTCCAGGAGATATTTTCATTTATACCGGGAGAACATGATTATAAATAAAAACAAAAATGTGTCCAAATCATCTCCAATCTCCTGCACCAGCCAGGCAATTTGAGACATTAATCATAGTTTCTAAATGCAGAGCCAAACGACAGATTTACCTGAATCATTTCGCTGTCAAACTCATCCTCGCCCTCAGTTTCGAACGACAATTCTGCAGAGTTCTCCAGGTGTGCTTTCTCCTTGACCAGAGAAAAGGCATTATAACAAAGAGCTGAGCCCCTACTTTGTATACCAGATCTACAATCTAAACACTTCATGTATTGTACATTGTTATGTCTCATTAAGCTCTGGATACCTGGAAAGCCAGAATGGATTGCTCTTCCTGCTCCTCCTCTCTAGCCTGCATCTCCAGCATCTGAAGCTCATACTCAGAAATATCCAAAGACATGATGCATCCTCTCTCAAGTGGCTGATCATTGGGTTTTATATCTTTTTCCAATGATGATAAAGGCATCACAGATTCTTTAAAGGTGAAATGACCATCTTTGTCCTCAGAATATCTCTCAACAGCTTCACTCTTGGCTTTCTGAATGTGAAGGATTTGACCCTCAATAGTGTTTGGGGAATGTTCTTCTTCAGCATCCTCAGCTAGGTTCGAGTTGTCCTTCAGGAGACCTCTTAAAGACGCAACCTGCTGAGATAATTCTTCCACTAGGCTTTCAGTACTGCAAGATCAAAACATGGTTAATGTTTTTCAGTTTAATATCATCAAAGCAAAGACACTCCATGAACATTTCGAACAAAGTGTTGATGGTCGATACTTCCATCCCCACATGGAGCGAGAGTATCTATGACATTTAAACAAAAATTGAGGAAGACATACAAAAGGAAATATATTCAGTATATTTACAATGTATGCAAACATTAATTTGAAAAATGCTTTGAGTTAAAGTCAACATGAATCAGAAATAATAACGGATTTTCCTGCTGTACTACAACATATTTTTGAAAATTCTCCACGAATTTTTAATGTGAGTCTAGTCCAGAGACTGGCTAGGCCTGACTGTCTTTGTTGAATACCATTTTTGAGATCTTTTTTATTCTTATTAATACATATTTTCATGATTATATTCCTAAGCACCAAAGTCAAAAGATATTCATTTCAGCAGGTTCCTTTGTTTCCTGTTTATGATTTACTGCATTATGATGGCTATATATAGATAAAACTATGAATGAAACAGAAGATATTTATTGTGGAGAATTCAAACAGCGCTACAACATGGCTAACACACTTTATGGTGCACTACATCTGGAAAGATTTTCAAACACAATTACGTTTGAACAACATGTGTAAATCTGAAGTGAACTGAAAGTATACTAAATAGCAAAAACAAAAGTGTCTAAAACTCATGTATGAGCAAGAACATGCACTAGCCCGGCACAACTTTTGTTTTCAGTGTGTGCATCGCTGGCTTGTTTTAGTACAGATATAATGCAAATTTACTGTATTAGGTGGGCAAAAAAGAGGAAGGAGGAAGCTCCACCCCATCCCCTCCGTCAACACTCAAAACACAGTAAGTAAATTAAAACCACAGTATCTTTGAATAAACGGAAACGCTGAAAACCTGACAAACCTGCTTGTGCCGCCGAGTCCATCAGGAATACAGTTAGCAAGGTCCTCAAGGTCTCGGCTAATTTTACAAAGCCTTTGTTTCAAGCAAGCTGGAGTCTTTGGAGCACCTGTAGAATTTTACCACAAACACATCTGAGCACTTGAAAAGCAGACTGGGAATCATGGAGACTCTCAGAATGAAAGCAAAACTCACCCGAGACCACCATCCTCTCTAGTTTCTGATGAATAATCAGTCCAGCCTGAAACATGAAGAAACCACTAAAAATTCTTCTGAGTTTGAAGGTATGGTAAGTAGTTTAATATTTCTACTTTTCTCAAAACTTCTACACTTCTTACAATGAAGCTAAAAGCTTTAATGGGATTGGACACCAGAAGGTATAAAACTTTATTATACTGAACCTCACACTCACATAGGCATCTGTTGCAGCGTATCGCTTTTGCTCCTCGGTCAGCTCAAAGTCATCCCAGTGGCTACAGCGGACATCCGTATCTTTCAAGAGCTGCTTTTTGAACAAGTGCTTAACTAATCCTTCCAAGCTCCATTTCTCCACACACTTCAGCTGATTTTAAACAGTGGGTTAGGAAAAAAAAAAAACAAAAAAAACCACAGAACACATCATCTGAAAGTGGTCTTACCATGCTTTATACTAGAGCTGCACAATATGTGGACAAAAGAATATACTGCGATCACATTGCTGCTAAAGTTAACAAGATTATATTACTAATGTCACGACATTTTTTAATGTTGTTAACGCATTTTCCTACTTTTACTCTTCTAAACATTCGTAGTAACTCAGGCTGAAGCCCAGCTGCACTCGCCCTGTATGTGGCTATGAAAGAACCTACAAACGTAGCCCTCTCGTTCAAACACAGTAATTTAAACGGCCTAACACTGGATATTGCAAAAAGGAGCACTTTGAATATATATATTAAAAATATATTTATTACATACATATATATCTAACACACACATTATAAATATAAACTGTGTTTACTCTACGAAAATCATTGTCATGTTCAGGTTCATATGAAACCTGCAATCACACGAAGAAGATAATACCATTATTCAAAGTACATACATTCTTATAATACAGAATGATAGAAATAAATATTTGTTTATTTAGGGTAATTTTTATACAATTAATCACAAAGAACTACACAAAATAAAGCCCTGTCACAATTATTTGAATTAAAATAATTGTTTAATATTGCACATTCATATGCCTTTCATGTGGCATGATTATAAGGTGAGTATTACTTTTCTGTTTTATCTTTACCAAAATGATTGTTGGATCCCATGAATGCCTTGATTAATCTAACCACACACAGAAACTCATCTAGAATATCAGAACGCGCACAGCACACAGCACATGCTGTTTACTATATAGCTCATGCTGTTTACTATTTGAATACTGAAATCTAGTGCTTTATCAGTATTACATCTGTTTTTGTTGACACCGGTACGAAAAAAAAAATGCAACAGTAACTTATAAAGAAAGCAAACAGCAATAAGAAACACTTACTTTGTCATTGGCCATATCAGAGAGCTCTACAAAGTTCTTCAGCTTGATTTCATAATCAGACATTAGCTTCCACATGTCTCCTTCGATGCCCACGCCAACCTTCTTGATGTTCTCATCTTCCAGAAACATCTTAAGGCCAGGAGGGAATCCTGCAGTAAGACTGAGAGGTGAGTGGAGGGCTTGAAAAAAAGACCAGTGACTTCTGAAAGTTCACCATACCTGACATTGAGGAGAGGTGAAAGAGGTAGCACTTCTCCTCCGAGGCACAAAGCTGGACCAAAGCCACTTTCTTGCTCTTCCCTTTGGTGAAAGACGGTGGCCATTCCAAATCAAAGCCCACAGCTGAGCCAGGTGCAAGAGAGGACCTAGATAGAAGTGTTCAGAAACCACACGATCAGGGGGAGGATCACAACTACATGGTAAATCTTACATTACCGAATTTTGTTTGGAAAAAAGGACTGAGCGTCCACATTCACAGGCACAGTTCCCCTGAAGGTCTCTGCAGGATTCCATAGCTGAAGCTTTGAAAACTTACCTTAAATCCTCCGACAAAAATGAGCAATCATTTTTCTCCTGGCTGTACATAACTGTACCACCAAATTCAAGGTATGGAAGATCATCCTCTAGGACATTCTTTTTGTAGATGCCCTGCAAAACACACACACACACACCATAGTACTTGTAATATCACACTTAGACATATCAATTATAACAAGAAAAAAAAATTATACTGAAGATAAGAGTGCAACACTGTAGGATAAATTAACAAAGAAAATGATGATAGTCAACAAAGGTTAGTGCATTTTCACTTTATATTATATCTGAAAAAGAGCTATTATATTAAATAAGAACTCTGCGGTGCAGATTTACACCAGACTGTGTGATACTGGAAAGCTTAAGCATTATTGACATTAACTGAAGAGGCAGACTCTCTAAAACTGGTACATGCGAAACTGGTACATGCTCTTGACATGCAATCTGTACATTTATTTAGGAAATTTTCCGGCACCGTGCTGCATTTTATGATGTACCTGATCCATTTATTGATCATGTACATGATCGTTATTTATTATGGACATCTGTGACCAATATGATTTTTAAAAAAAAAACTCTCATCCATGTTTGGTTTCAGTTCCACTTTTTCTACAAAATCCCCATCAGTAGAGGAATACAGCCTGAGAAAATACAAATACTGAACAGCTGCCCCTGCAATCAGAAGGTTGTGGGTTTGAATCCCAAATGCTAGTGTCATCACTGAGATACCCTTTGAGCAAGGTACTGTCCCCACACACTGCTCCCCGGGTGCCCCTCGTTGGTGGCAGCCCACTGCTTCACTTGGTGAATGGGTTAAACGCAGAGAAAGAATTTCACTTTGTTCACACTGTGCGCTCTGCTGTGGTGTGGTGTGGTTCGTTTACGCGTGACTATAAGGGGCCACTTTACTAAAGTTAAACCAAAGCCATTCAGATGCACATATACTTTTCAGCTGATGCAAATAAAGAATACAGGCAGCGCACTGTGAAGCTTTTACAAAAGACTTATTAACATGGTTTGAGGAAGCTGTAGGTTCTTATTCCAATCTAAATCTAAATCTGCTCTCGGAATCTACACGTAAGCTCAGATTTTGACTAATTACATATATATATTTTGACTACAAGAGCTGTATAGCACCTAACTTCTAATCTTCTCTCTCTCTCTTTGAATCAAGCACTCTGATTGGCTCCCTGAATCGTGCATTATTCTAATAACTGTAATAGTTATACACACACTGTGGATATACACTATAGGGCCAAAAGTATTGGGACACTTAATTATTTAAGTATTCATTCTTAAGTCTTAACTCTTAATTATTGAATTCAGGTGGCCTCTTCCAGTGAAGGGCAAGGTGCAAGGTGCATAAAGACATGGTTGGATGAGTTCGGTGTGGAAGAACTTGACTGGCCCGCACAGAGCCCTGATCTCAACCCCATCCAACACCTTTGGGCTGAACTGGAACGGAGATTCAGGCCTTCTCGTCCAACATCAGTACCTGACCTCATAAATGCTCTACAGAATGAATGGGCACAAATCCCCCACAGAAACACTCCAAAATCTTGGGGAGAGCCTTCCAAGAAGAGTGGAAGCTGACCATATTAAAGTCTATGTATCTGAATGCAATGCCATTAAAGTCCCTGTTGGTGTATTAGTCAGATGTCCCAATACTTTTGTCCATATGGTGCATCTCTCATAGCACTGTAAACAGAGAAGAAATGAAAGAAGCGTACTCTGCCCCTGGTAAGGTAATGTGGATTGTGGCTGATTTTAATAACATGCTGATACCATAATATTTTTCATTTGAATAAAAAGCCACAGCCATGCACAGGTACCTGTAAAAATATGCAAATGAGGTGTCTGTCTCAGCCAATAGAAAGCTCACACCTGACTGACTGCAAAACTTGCAGCAAAAAGGGAACTAAGCAAGGAACCCTGCAGTCAGTGGTGCCACTATAAGGCCAGATATACGGATAAAAGGACAGGGAACTGCATAATAAAGACTTCAACTGCTTGTATAAAACAACAGCAGGTCAGTAGAGTTTCTAAACGTTTTTTTCTTACCTGGGAGTGCACCTGCTCCTCCTGGTTACCTTGTTTTGCCATCCATGCGGGCAGAGTCCTGTCACCCATAGCTGAAGGGGAGCTGGCTGGGTCTATGCTGCTCTAAAATAGCCTCAGCTCGGCTGTCCAAGAGGGGAAACAGGCTTTGTTGCCATCAGGGACGTTTTAGATGTAGTGTGAAATCTCTTCTATCCAACCTCGTTCCTAATTTCATTAAAAAAGCAGACTCTCCGCTTCATCCAGTCCAACGTAGCCATAAACAGGGATATAAAGACCGTCTCACCGCCCTCAGCTCGAACACAGGCTACAGATGTTCTCACGACATGGCTGCTGAGCTGTCTCGTCAGGGCACTTTAATTTTTTAAGAGTTTTTAGATATAAACATGAGCTTCTGGCGCCAGAAGTTTTCCCGCAAAACGCCACGCTTGTTTGTGTGCTGTTTTTTAGGAGGGATATGAGTGAACGCCCTCTGCAGGGCTGGAGGCGTAACGACACAGTCCCACTGTCCCACTGTGTGTGTCTGTCTGTCCATCTGTCTATCTCTCTCTCTCTCTCTCTCTCAATCTCTCTCCTTCTTTCTTTCTGTCTCTTTTTTCTATTTTCTTCTTCTTTTACTCTTTTTTCATTCTTTTTCCTTCTCTTTCCTGTACAATAAAATAAGGTAAAATACAGTGAATACAGATACAGATACAAGTAATAATAATATTAATACTACTACTACTACTAATAATAATGAAATAAAATATAGCAGAAGACTTAAAGAAAGGTAGGAACTAGAAGGTAGGTAGTAAAGTGTCAGTAGCGTCAATAATAATAATTCAGTCTCTCTCTCTCTCCCTTTCTCTCTGTGTTTGAATCCAGCACTCTGGTTAGTTTCCTAAATTTTGCTTTCTGGTTGGCTCATTTAATCTAGCTACCTGAGTATTGACTAAATTAATCATACAATCTGATTGGCCAACTGAATGCTGCACTCTGATTGGGTTGCTGAATCCCTCAGTCTGATTTGGCTTCCTGCCATCTAATTAGCTAGTAAAATATTGCACTGAATTAATCATTTAGTGGTTGACTCTGATTGGCTATTTGATGCTCTGACTGGCTATTGGAATCCTGCACACTCAAATTCTGAACTGTGATAGGCTAGATAAATCTTTCAATCAGTTTGGCTGGCTGAATGCTGCATTCTAACATGGCTTTCAAGTGCGAGTGGTAGTTTTCCTTGAAGATGAACATGTCCATCTGACTTGCGTTTAATGAGGTTTATGTGGGAAGTAAACAAAACACTGGAAGTTATAAAATGGCCAGTTGCCGTTTACTGTCACCATTTATTAAACTTGTATAGTGTTATCTGACTGCTTCCAGTCTTTGGACTGTTTTCCTCTTTCCATGGCATGATGAAAACAGCACTGATAAAAACTGCACAGAATTTTTGATGTACCTTTGATGGAAATTCCTCATTGGACTTTGAACGGTGTTCATGTAGTGCTGGTGGAACCCGAGACTGCTTGCGAACAGCATAACCTCCTATTTCAATCCTCCAAACTCTGTTTCTAGTTAAATTCTAATATTTCATTGGGCAGCCGAGTCATATGCTTTGATTTATCTGACCTGCAGTCTCATGGCTGAATTCTGCAATTTTATTACCTATAAACTCTCATAGGCTGCTCTGGATGGATTGTCAGACTACTGCCTGAGCATACTCAGACACACACACACACACACACACACACACACACACACACACACAGTAACAATTTATTGTGGCCACTTACCGTGGCCATATTATATGGATACAGACTATGGGAGCAAATAAGGTCACCTGAAAGAAACCCATGGGGTAAACTCTTTTAGACAGGGAGGTTCAAATTCATAACAGTGATTTACAGTGATCAGCAGTAATATTAAAACCACTAACATTTGTTCAATTTGTTCAATCAGCAGCACATCTGTATGTAATTTTATATAATGAAGTACTGGTTAGCTTTAGGTTTGGAAATTGTGAACACTGGTTATCACACTCACACATCATATCACAATGTTTTATTTGTTTTATTGTTCACACACACACACACACACACACACACACACATATATATATATATATATATATATATATGTATATATATATATAAAAAAAATAAAACCACTGCCAGGCAGGTGAAGTGAACAGCACTGATAACTGATTATCTCATCACAGTTGCTCCTGTAAAGATGTGGGATACATTTGGCAGCAAGTGAACAGTCAGTTCTTGACGCTGATATTTTGTTAGCTGGGAAAATAGACAGTGGGGTTCTGGAACCGTGGGGGTGGCTAGCTGTAGCGTGGGGGCATCTTGCATGTTTCCCTCATACAAATCACGCTGTCTTCATTAGTGGACTAATCCGTAATTTTTCTGTCATGGTTTTGCAAAATACGGAACAAAGTGTGTTCCGTATCAGTTCAATACGGAACACGTCTTTTATCTTTCAAATACGGAACAATTCTGTATTTCATGGAACACTTGGCAACCCTATTTATGGCGAAGTGACGGAAACAGCGCTAGGTGGATTTTATAAGCCCCCCCTAATATAATGGCTCTGGCGCCCATGACCCATGCTACTCCAAGGAAGGACTACCAGTAAACCAGCAACAGGGTCATGAACAACCAAGGCACACTGATGCACGTTGGGAACAAAGACTACCTCATCAGGTCCCATTGCACAGAAGAGCCACTGTAACACAAACTGCTGAAAACATTCATGTGTTCTGACAGAAAGTGTCTGAACACACAGTGCATCACAGCTTGCTGTGTATGGGGCTGCACACTGGTCCGAAAGCCCATGCTGACCCCTAAAGCTCCTACAATGAGCGTGTGAGCATCAGAACTGGACTCTCACGTGGGCAGCTGGGTGCATGTGCATTGCTTACCTGGGGAAGAGGGTAAGCTGGATGATTGCATGCATGTTAAAATTATGTACCACCTACCTAAACATTGTTGCAGACCAAGTACTCCACTTCATGGCAAGAGTCTCCCTAACGGCAGTGGCCTCTTTCAGCAGGATATGGCACCCTATCACACTGCAAAAAGTATTACATAGATATAGATATGTTTGTCAAGGTTTTCTCTTGTGTATATTATCCACCCATTTTTGGTCGTTGATGTCATATACTTAAACTTTCACCTAATCCACATGAAACTTGTTGTGCTCGTAGCCCCACATGGCTGATATGGCTCCAAAAGTTGGGCATGTCCCTTCATGCTAGCACCCCCTCTTTACACACAAATACTATTTGGGCAGCAGCCTGACAACGGTTTCACCAAAAATGACGAGATCTGAATGGCAAGTTGGCCTCTTGGAGACGTATGACCCTAGGTCCCTACGGCTCATTTGCTTTCACCAAGTGAAGCAGCGGGCAGCCAGGAACACAGTGCCTGGGGAGCAGTGTGTGGGGACGGTACCTTGCTCAAGGGTACCTCAGTGGTGCCATTAGAAATTAGCTGAGAGGCATCCAGGACTGTCCTGGCTTCCTAAAGCCCACAGACCTTGGGGTGGGGCTAGGCGTGAAGCTATGAAACCACCTCGAACCTGACCCTTCTGCTTTAAACATCTTTAAAAAGGAATGCTCACATGCTATGGCTTGGGAATTAGTGAAAGATTTTCACTCCAATTTCTCAAGAAACTTTGTGTACTATACAAGAATTTTCCCAATCCTGTTTTAGGTCTTGAGTACATTTCTACCGGTACCTCTATGAACAGATTTTAGCTAATCCCTATTCATGTCCTCATTCGCGCTTCATATATAAATAATAAGAAAGCTTAGCAGACATTTTAAGGGATCTGTCAGCAACTCCAGCATTTTGGATACTTTGGGGACATGCTGAGATGTGAACTGTTCAAATCACTCAGAAGTGACTTTATAATGTTCCCCATGGGTCACCATGTTCGGACCTGACCGTCTGAACCACCAGCTCATTTGAGACTGTTTGTTTACAAACATGAAATCGACCCATCAAAGCAGGCCCTAATGTTAAAAGGAATGTATTACATTGTTAGAGGGCTATTAGACCTCTATTACATTACACTGTATTTAACAGATACTCTTACCCAGAAATGATGCACAAGGTGGCTTAATTACCACTAGAGTAACACGGCGTGTGTATTTGGTGGAAGCCAGGGCATCTGAGGACATCTCTGGTTCTCCCTACGACACAAGCTGCACGCCGCAGCCTTGTCAGCATTCAGCTTGCAATCTCATCCCATGTCCTCGGATGCCAATTGTGTTGTCAGAAATAGCCCGATAAAAAGGGCTAATCTATACTTGGGCTTTCAGGACCCTTGCATTAAATAACCTTGGGCTTTAAAGCATTGCCCTTTACCTAGAGCTTAAACCTGACACAGAGATGCCTAAATGGGAGGAGAGAGAAAAAAAATACAGGAGCCCTATCAATAGACAGAAGCATCAGCTTGTGAGGGCATGTGAGGTGAAATGGTGGCTTAAAATCCCATCTGAGATGTAGCACAGGCTTCACACAGGCAGGGAGCGAAGGGAAGCAGGGATGGAAGGTGGGAACCGATGTGCAGACGAGTATGGGGGCTTTACACAGTCTCTCTGAGGGTCGTTAATATTCGAATGGGCGAGGAAAACGAGGTTTGTTTCGAAGGTGAACTTGAATTTGGACTTGAATTTACAGTCTGTGCCTTTAAGCCTCGGAGAGTGAGTGCGAGGGGGAGGGGAGGGTCAGTGAGTTCATTCTCTGCAGCGCCCCCTAGTGCTTTCCAGGGTTGGATGCTCTCTCTCTCTCTCTCTCTCCCTCTTTCTCTCTCCCTCTCTCTCTCGTGTTTCAGGAGGCTCGCTGGTGCTTCCAGCAGCCCCGGATAAGTGTCAGATTTGCAGCCAGAAAGAAAGAGGGAGAGGGAGCGAAAGAAGGAAAGGAGAGGAGAGGAGAGGACCGTGCATCTTCTAATGAGTCCCCACCGCTCGCCTGACCTTTCCTACCGGGAGCGAGCCGATGCCTCGGCTTAGCCATTTTCAGGTCAAGCGAGGTTACTCGTGTATCAGCTGCTAAAACAGACCCGAGGAGGAGGAAGAGGAGGAGGAGGAGGAAGAGGAGATCGAGCCGCATGAGGGGAGCGAGGAGCCGGCTCCGCGCGCGATGTGACTGAGTGAGCGAGCGAGAGAGGTGAGGATGATGATGGCTGACGGCAGCAGAGGCAGGGGGAGGGTGTCCGAGTGTCCGCGCGGCGCGTTCCCACCGCCGCCGCCTCCGTGCGTGGACGTGCAGGAGCTGGCCTCGAAGCGCGTGGACGTGCAGAAGAAGCGCTTCTACCTGGACGTGAAGCAGAGCGCGAGAGGCCGCTTCCTAAAGATCGCCGAGGTGTGGCTGGGCCGCGGGCGCGTTGGAGGTGGAGGTGGTGGTGGAGGAGGAGGAGGTGGAGGAGGGGGCGGCAGGGGCCGTGGCGACGGCGTGCGTAAGAGCAAGCTGACCCTGTCCATGGCCCTGGCGCCCGAGCTCCGCTGCAGCCTCGGCGGCTTCATTGACTGCTATGCGCGCGCTGGACTTCGCCAGGCTCAGCAGGGCAGGCACGAGGACGAGCAGGACGAGGACGAGCACGATAGGGAGAGAGAGAGGGAGAGGGAGGCCGGCTCCGGCTCGCCGACGCCGTCCGAAGAGCACGCGGCGGCGCAGCGCGTACTGAAGAGCGAGCTGCTCGAGCGCGACAACCGCAAGTACTACCTGGACCTGAAGGAGAACCAGCGCGGCCGGTTCCTCCGGATCAGACAGACGGTCAGCAGCGGCGGCGCGAGGATGGCCACCGGGAGCGTGGGGTACTACGGGAGCGGAGCAGGGGGCGGGGCGGCCGAGCAGACGGTGGTCCTGCCCGCGCAGGGCCTCATCGAGTTCCGCGACGCGCTGTCGCAGCTCATCGACGACTTTGGGGACGCGGAGGAGGCCGAGGACACCGAGGAGGCCGGGGAGCGCGCGCGCGCCGCAGACCGGGCCCGCGGAGAGGGGCCGCGCGCTCTCCTGCCCGAGGCCGCGTCCTTCCGCGTGGACAACAAGCGCTTCTACTTCGACGTGGGCGCCAACCGGCGCGGCGTCTTCCTGAAGGTGAGCGAGGTGCGGCAGCCGCACCGCAGCGCCATCACCGTGCCGCTGAAGGCCTGGGCGCGCTTCGGGGAGAGCTTCATGCGCTACGAGGAGGAGATGCGCCGCATCCTGGCGTGCCGCGCGGACAGGAGGACGGAGAGGCGCGCGGACGCGGACGAGCACGAGGACTGACGACGGCTAGACCTGGGGTGTGTGTGTGTGTGTGTGTGTGCGTGTGCGCACGCTGAGGGGGGTGGGTTCAGTCGAATAGTTGACATCATGTCTCCATGGGGTTTGGAGGGGGTGAGGCTGTTCACCATGGTGTGTGTGAGTGTGAGGTGCACACCAGCTTGCCATGGTGTGTGTATGAGAGCATGTGAGTGTGTAATGATGCACGAAATCTTACCATAGGATGTGTGTGTATTGGCATACACCGTCTCGTTATGGTGTGTGTGTGTGTGTGTGTGTGCTGAGGGGGGTGGGTTCAGTCTAATGGTTCACATCATGTCTCCATGGGGTTGTAGGGGGGTGAGGTTGGTCACCATGGTGTGTGTGTGAGTGTGAGGTGCACACCAGCTTGCCATGGTGTGTGTGTGAGAGCTATGATGCATGGTATGAGAGAGAAAGAGAGAGAATGTAACTATATTACAGTGTGTGTTATGGTGCACATCAGCTTACCAGAAGGTGTGTAATGGTGCACACCATGGCGAGTGTGTGATGCTGCACTATAGTGTGTGTGATGATGCACATCATGTTACGAAGATGTGTGTGTGTGTAATGGTGCGCACCATGGTGAGTGTGATGCTGCACTACAGTGTATGTAATGATACACATCATGTTACCAGGATGTGTGTGTGTGTGTGTGTGTGTGTGTAAAATGGAGCACACCATGGTGAGTCCATGTGTGTGTGTGTGTAATGATGCACACCATGGTGAGTTTGTGTGTATGTAAGATGCTTCACACCTAGAAGAAGAGAACAGAAGAACGCCACAGTGTTATAGTTTCTAAGCCTGTTTTTTGAACAATGTACCTCTATAGCCTGTTACTGTACTGTACAACTCTGGTGAACCACAATAGCACTTTCACATTTAGCCTAACAACACTGCTATACTTTTTCTTTTTTTAATGTACGGATGATTAGCGTCAGTGGGGAAGCAGATTGGCAGAAACGAAGGAGCTATGTTTAGGTAAAGAGGCTCTGCTCGAGGTGAAGTACAATTTAAAGATGCGAAGGAAAACATTTCATTCAGCATTCCTCAATGTGTGTGTGTGTGTGTGTGTGTGTGCGCGCGTGTGTGCGTGCGTGTGCGTATGTGGGTACTTGCCCAAGCGGATGTGCTTGTGTTATGAATTAGAAACAAGTAGCAATTTTAAAGGTCTGTTTTACACATACAGAGTTTGTGGTACTGTACACATTTCTGTTGACCATTTGCACCGAGGCGGAGTGAGCAGGCCTTGATGGATGAATATAAAAATGCTCCTTCAGTGGTGGAAGGTCAGATCTAATTAGAAGAATTTTTAAATGAATTAACTAGGCAAGAGAAATGCATGTCAGAGACATAGTACTGTACACTGAAGCAGATTCTTGCACAAATGGCAATTGTACAAAAATTGCAGCAATATCTAATATAAATATATAGAAAAAATGTCTCAGCAAAAGAAAGAAACGTGGAAGGAAAATCTGGCTGTATTTTTCTCTTGTTAGAGAAACCTTCTGCAGAAATAACAAGAGCAAGGGGACATGCGTTAATCAGTAGCTCGATCATGTAATATTCCAGCTGATTGGGCTGTCCGATGTTCTCTGTACACACAAATCCTGCTCTCTTACTCTTAACGGTAATAGAGTATCGCATTCGTTAATGAGCAGAAGTGAGGACATGCCGAAATCCGTGGCCTGTTCTACTCATAAGAGGATTAGTGCAATTGTAACACTTTGCACAATTTTCAGTATAAAATGTAATAAGAAAAATAATGAAATTATATATAAATAGCGAAACTTCTTTTGAATTACATACACAGATAATCTATGGAGCTATATAAGTTTGAACAATGAGAATAGGTCTTTGTTAAAGACTAATATTAACTACCACTGTTTACATATAAACAAGCCCCTTCTCTTTTCCAGTGGAGTGGAACAGAAATAAGAGTACCGAGCTAAAGTGAAGAACGGCAAGTTAAAGGAATAGTTTGGTAAAACACAGTTTTCCAATCATTCCACATCAGACAAGACATGTTTGGTGTCCAAAGTAGCTTCTTTAGTTTAGAACTGGAGCTGTGCTAAAAAATAGGAGAAGTCAATAGTCACCCAAATCGTTTCCATAAAAACACCCCCAAACACTTCTCTCAGCCTGCCCAAACCACGTCCAGGCAGGGGCGGACTGGGACTGAAAAACGGCCCTGGACTTTCTCCCAAATAGGCCCACCAGCTGGGCATGTACAAATAGCCACTAGCAGGGGGTTCTCCTGATATCTCCCAATAATATACTACATAAAATATTCCCACCAAGTAACATCACAAAGCCAGTGGTGATGATTGGGACTCTATGAAAGTAACCTAAGCCTTCAAATACAAAAACAACAGCTATATGCCAAGAGAATATATAAGGAGAAAGGCAGGCTGACGGCTGTGGACCGGACGGCCATTCTGGACTTTTCCAGAACGCACAGATTGCCAGTCCGCCCCTGCATCCAGGTCTTTATTAAGGTGGAGCAGACTTTAGGATGTATATTCGGTCACACTGTGACTTAAAAATGAACAAAATGTCAAATGCAAGCATTTGATGCTTTTCCGCTGCATGGTACCCGTTCAGCTCTACTCACTTTACTAACTGCAGTGGAAAACCAACGAGTGTACCAAAAAGTGAGTAGAGTCAAATCAAGCCAAGCTGGAAACGCAACTTTAGTTTCATTGTAATAGCCGCATTTACCTTGTTGGACTGTAAAACTAAAAATGACAAACTGAGACTGCAAACATGTCTTGGCTGATCGATTACATCTGGGGAAGGTAAAGTGTGTAAATTTGATTCCATTCTTACATTTATATGGCTCTTGGTAAAGGAAAGGCATCGCTGCGTTGAAATAATAGGCCAACAATGGGTTCAGATTAGATGCCTGTCATCATCACTACCGCTGGTTTAGCACGCTAGGACCTGCTTCACAGCAAGTATGCCTCATACTGAGATTGCTTTTACCTTAATTGCTCGAGAGCATTTGAGCGGACTAGAGTTCGGATCACAGACCTCCCTTTTTTTCATAAATGATTGCAAAGCTAACTACACGCTTGCGATGGCTCATTAAAAATGAAAAGTCCCACATCCCTGCATAGAGTCTAATTGAATTGACCCAGTATTTAGAGTCCTGTAGGCCTAAAATGGAAACCTTTTTTAAACCCTCAGATATGTTTTGCTTATTGAGAAGTTAAAGGCAAAAGCGTTGTGAAAGTGTATAGACAAGGAAAAAATAGCGCCGTGTTAATTTGTCGAAAGATCTGGTTATCGTTTACCTGTTCGTCATGGCCATGCCATTCTTAATGGAGTCATTATCTATAGCGGGTGACCAATGAATAGTCACATTGTATTTTAACAAGCTATATTCTATTGAAAACATACCTGACAGGTGTGTTAAGGGCTTTACTGCTTTCATACTTACAACAGGGCTTCATTTCATATCTGATCACACAGTTGAACTGCTATGAGGTCTTTTCAAAGGCTTTAACCAATGGAATCTGTTTTTTTCGTGGCGCTGTCTTGGCACTGCCATTCACCCAAGGACAGACAGCACAAAGTGCTTATAGTACTCTTATGTGGTGTCCATAATGCTACGTCTGCATTTTATTTGTTGTTTCTTTTTTTTTTCCGAGTCATATGTATTGGAGACGTTGTGCAATCGCTATGTGAGCGTAGAGGGAGCTAAAGTAAAGCTTAGAAAAAGGTCTCAGTGGAAACATGAATGTCATCATAGGAAAGACACTTGACATTTGACATTCACACCATCGCGTTCAGAAGACAGCTTCTCAAAGTCATACGCTGGCCTCATAACCGCCTGCAGTGGCCCTTCAAATGCCTTTTCTATAAGGACAAATTTGTGCTACAAGACATTAGTTTACACCTCATAGCACAATTAAACACAATCTTGATTTTATTCTTGAGATTACTTCCCCCTTATTTCTTATCTGAGTGTGTGTATGGACTGAGAGATGTTCATGTATGCAAATAATGTCCAGCTGACAAAAAAGCAATCCTTTTGCCCATTCCTATTGGTTATTAGCGCTTTAAAGGACTTTGATATAAAGTTAGAGTTATTAACTAGCTATTTGATGCATTAGCAATTTTTAGAGCGATCAGTTTTAGAGTTATATCTATTTCTCTTTTACGTGATGGTATGACATAAGGAAAGGATCGTGTGGGTTTAGCTCACACGGTCGACCCATAAACATGTCCTAAGACTTAAGACACAAGCAGCACTCCCCACAAGCACTTTATTAAAACAGCACTTTCAGCTGCTGCTGCTGCTGCTTCTACTATCTGAACTGTTTGAAGGGACTATTTCTCACCCAGTGTACTACAAGGAGGAATCTACTTCTCACTCATATGATAATTAATGACAATCACGCACATAAAGACCGTCTCACAAGAATGCATTTTATAAGGAAAATACAGCACATTCTTAGCATCTGTAGGGTACTTGCTATTAAAAGGAGTATCGGACCAGTTTGGGCCATAAACATGTGACCGTTTAGGGTTTGGGGTTTGATTCGTAACAACTACAGCCTCGTAAAGCAGGAGAGCAGCAAAATGCTACGTAGACAAGAAATATTGTGTGATTGGCAGTAGCTTTCATTGTATTTGCATTGAGGTTCCTCATTTCTGAATGACTGACTCTATACTTAACATACGGTGAAAGCTGCCTCAAAAGTCAGCACCTGTTGAACATTTCGGAACTTTTTGAGTTTCTTTTCTGGACATGGATTACCCCTAGTCTCTGACTACATTACACTGACAGTGGGAATTCTCGTTTAGGAGTAATCCAGAAAATCAGCATCCAGAAAACTTGCCCATAGTAGGCCTTGATATTTTAGCTTATTCTTTTTCTTTTTTTTTTCCCCACTCACCTTTTCAAGAACTGTGGTTTATTACCTCTCATGAATGCTCTTTTCTCCTATTCATTGATTATATTTCAGGGCTATTGCGTACCGGGCATTGACAGAACTTAAATTCTATTGTTAAAGCCAGTTACTAGATAATATAAGAATATGAAATATGTTTCTATGGGAAAAGGTTGTACCCTTGAAAAGTGTTAAAGAATCCATAAAGGATGTTACCTCTATTGTAGTTTAGACAGTACAGATGAAACATAGTTTGAAAAAAGAGATGCACTTTAAAATGTATTCCTTTTGACCTCACAGAAACATATTAAGTATGTTGTGTATAGATTATGAAAAACAATCGCAAAAACGTGTTATTTGGTACCATTTTATTTAAAGTGCTATGCATTGGTTTTATTTCTTGCATCATTGATTCCAGCCTTTCTAGGCAGTCCAGGGTGATGTTGCTAGATGAGGCAAAAACTATGAGCTGCCCTTAGTAGAGTTGGGTGGTATAATGGTAATAAGGTATACTAAAATATTCAGAAATAACTGTCAGGTTATTATTCTACATCTACGTAGTAAACGGCCAAAAAAACACTTTATATTGGGGGGCTCACTGATTGGTGGTGTCGCTGATAGAAAGTTGGGGGCTAATAGCTACACGCATCAGTTTTGGGTTTCTGTCAATCCAACTCCAAACAATTGTTGGAAAACGCGTGTCAGCAGATCACCAATTAGACAGAATCAAACCTGTGTGATGCTGTGTGGCATGTTTGAACTGATAATTAAACTACTGTTAGCTTAGACAACACGCTACAGCTCCAAATCTCTCAAAACCTGAAAGCCATCAAACTTTCAAAATCATATTTGAAATCACTCATAAAATCTGAACAAACTCATGTAGAACATTTGTAGCATTTTGTTCACACAGCACAGTTCTTCAGGCCGTTCTCCAGGACAAGGGCGGGCTTTTCCTGCTTGTGACTTTACCAGCATTTAGGTCTTTTAATACAAGGTTGGGCCTTTCCCTATAAACAACCACCGTGTTGAGTGTTAAAAGCCGCCTTATTCAGTTTTCAATCAAGGTGAACAATCTCTGGTCATTGTCATTCAATTTATGTAGAGGCTTTAGTTTGGCATTTGCCGAATGGAGGAATGAAATTCGAGCATGGCGTTCTTATATTTAGTGACTGCGTAAGTGATCAGAACAGGACAAGATGACAAGATGGACATAAATGCTTTTACATCATGCTTTTAGTTCACACTATATGCTGCTGTAAAATTTGGAGACTGTTGGAAGGCATGAAACGGGGATACCAGCCAACCCTACTATTAGATGCATACTTCACTTAGTAACCTCTGAGGCAATTTTTAAAAAGTGATTATATTGCAGCTATCTTAGTTCATCGTAAAACTTGAATTCATAGAACTGGACTGTTATGATGCATAGCCAACTTGTATTCAAGTAACACTTTTTGAACCCATGAGCCTTAAAATCATTGCAGTGAAACTGTAATGATTTAGTTTAGGTTTATGATTTGTTGTAACAAATTTGTTTGCCTTTATCACCAAAATGTAATGTAGCTTTTCTTATTAGTACTTCTGAGGCCCAAGATGAATGGAAGAATCTCTTTGCCTAAAAAGCAAAAGTCCAAAATTTTGAATGGGGTAACTGAGCATTCCTAATAGTAGGACTTCACGAAGGATGAGTAACTACTCAAGAAAACATTCATGGCAGTTCGAATATACCGGTCCGGCCAAAGTGCATAGGCCTCTTTATGTGTTGATAACTGATAGTTGTGTAGGTAACGTGGTGTAAAGGTGTGGATATCGAAGCTTTGTTGGTTTGTTTCCTTTTCCTTTGTGTTGATCATGGCATCTCTGCTGCAGTTGGAAAATTTAGAATTATAAGTGTTTGATAAAGACTTCAAAAGAAATGGTGAAATTAAAAAAAAATGTTTTGGTGTATCTTTTGATAATGTAACGTACATCATTAGTGTGTCCTCCTATAGTCCTATAGAGTATTATACGACTCAAAACAAAGCAATTGTTCTGTATTGTAGCACTTTCATTAACGTGTGTACTGTATTAGTTCACGTTTAACATGTATGGTACTGTATGAATATTCATAATTGCCTTGTAATGTTTGTTAAAGGTTGCAACGTGTAGGATACATACTCGAAGGATACATAAAGTTTTTAAAGATCATGCATGCTGACAGCTGGGTCCTGACTGACTTTCTAAAAAAATGGTGCTATATTGTGATTTTAAAGGTGCTCATACGGACCCCAGGTGCATGCATGTGGAGTGAAAAATTGAAGTAGAGCAAACTTGAAGCTAGTTATTGGTCAGTCGTCACCCGAATGACAAGATACCCTCCCTTAAACACAGGCGGTTTTGTGTAACTGTAAATTGCAAACGCAGTCAGCAGAAACCTCAGCATCAAGCTGACCAAGATCAGGGTGTAGCAAGCGTAGGTTTGCACCAGCAGAAGGCTGCAGTAACAGTCACATGATATCAGAGAGAACACAGCTGTAGCTTATCCAGGAGAGTCCTCACCTTTGTAAGCAGTTTGAGGACACCTGCACCAAAGTAAACAATGAGATTGAGATGCCTATTTACAGTTACCCAACCTCTGTGTGGATAAACTCCAAAAGATCCATAGACAATCTAACTCAAATAAAACTTTTTTTTTAAAGCTTCTGTTTAAAATGTGTCTTTTTTATCAACTTGTATCGTGTCACAAAGTAGAAGAAAAGATATATATATATATATATTGCAGATTGTCACGTGGGAAGATGTGTAAGCCTCTGCTTTTAAAAACAAAGGAGAATGTGGATATTTTGGTTGTATCTTTGCTTCTTTAATTTTATTGTTAAATAAAAATGAACAAACAGAAATCGGACATTAGAGTTTGTGGTACATTGTGTTTTCATCTACACCAGGGGTCACCATCCCTGCTCCTGGAGATCTACTTTCCTGCCATGTTTAGCTCCGACCTGCATCTAGCTATATGCATTTAACTGCATCAACCTGATGCTCCAGCCAGTCAGAAGCTTCTGAAGTTCATTAGCTAGAGCAGGTGTTGCAGATTGTGATAGGAACTAGACTTCTCAGGAAAGTAGATTTTCAGGACCGTGGTTGGTGACCACTGATCTACACCATAAATTTATGACAGGAATTGTAATAATAAAAGATTATTCTACTGAAAAGATTGCGGCAGTTCATTTTGTCTTCAGCAGTAATTATAGTTATTTATAGTAAATTAGATTTGCTCAAGGAAAATTTGAAATTTGTGTTTTCTTCAAATGATAATACTTTGACTTTGAGTGTATTTGTTACTTTCTACTCAGTTATTAATGTGTTTGAAGTCTTTGTGTTAGGTTGGTGAGAGAATCTTCTCTGCCTGTGAGGTTTACCGTTTATTTTAGATCAAGAGTAATTCAAAAATGTTTTTGCATGTTTTTGACGTGCTACTTGTATGCTTCTGATCAAGTCTTTTTGTGGAAAAGCCCTTTGGAATTTCCAATATTTCTGCAAGATATATGACCTAAAACAGATTATCAGATTATCATACAAGTCCTAAAAGTAGACAAAGAGAATCCAGTTAAGTAAAGTGGCTCTTATAGTCACACACCACTGCATAGCACACAGTGTGAACAATGTGAAATTCTTTCTCTGTATGTAATCCACTCACCAAGTGAAGCAGTGGGCAGCCAGGAACACAGCGCCTGGGGAGCAGTGTGTGGGGACGGTACCTTGCACAAGGGTACCTCAGTGGTGCCACTGGCAGTCCTGGGATTCAAACCCACAACCTTCTGATCGCAGGGGCATCTCCTTAACCACCAGGCCACCAGCTGCCCCATGTATGAGACAAAAATGTTATACATTTATTTATTTAGCCAAATTACCCAATATCCGAAATTGCATATCTGTGAGTGGCAGAAGTATGTGGACCTTTGCTTTCAGTGTCTGGTGAGACCCCCAAAAGCAGCAATAACTGCAGTTATCCTCCTCACAGAACAGCTCCAACTGTTGTTGGAGGGTGAATTGCTCGCTTCAGGTTTATCCACAGCATTTCTATTGGATTAAGGTCAGGACTTTGGCTTGGCCATTTCAAAGCATTAGCTTTAGTTGCTTAGAAGTTACCTTGGGCTCCTTTCTGACCTCACAGACTATGACATGGCCTGCTCTTGGAGTGATCTTTGTTGGTCGACCACTCCCGGGGAGGTTAACAGTGGACTTGAATTTACATCATCTGTCTGACTGCAGCCTGGTGGAGTCCAAATTCTTTAGAGATGATTCTATAACCTTTTCCAGCACAATGAGCAAGAACTTTTTTTTTCTGAGTTTTTTTTCTTCTGAGAAATCTTCTTTGTTCATTATACTTTCATAAACATATGTTGTGAATATCAGACTTTGATAGATCTCTGTTCATTAAATAAAACAGGGTGGCCACTTACACCTGACTGCCATCCCGTTGATTGAAAACACCTGACTTTTTCACCTTCAAATGAACTGCTAATCCTAGAGGTTCAAATACTTTTGCCACTCACAGATATGTAATATTGGATTATTTTACTCAATGAAAGAATTACAGTGTTTAATATTTTTTTTATCTTCTTTGATTAATTGGGTTCTCTTTCAGGACTTGTATAAAAATCTGATTGTTTTATTTCTAAAAGATTGACAAACCTTCAAGCACAAACTAACATTCACTTCCCAGTCTATACGGTCCACATGGCATGTGTATACGGTTTCTGCAATGTTAAAAAAAACATAAACATTTATTTATAGCTGCCTTTTCAGCCTAAAGCTGTTTAGCTTCGCCCATCCATGTTGAAACTACAAGGAGTGTCTTAGCCCAGACTGCTTTCTGAACAAGGCACATTGTAGGCAAGCCAATCAGAACAGAGGTCATTTGCCTATATCAGTCCCAAAGGCATGGTGACAGAAACAACCTGTTTATTCTGTGGGATAATGAGAGTCTGGAAAGACTTGTAAAAATTAATTATGGCTTTTTGATACCTAAACCCACACAGAAGTTGGACATTAGAGAAAAAAAACACAAAAAGGTAGAATAAGGGTTCCTTCACACTTACATGACTTATAAAAATGGTTAAGTAAAAGGTTCTACTATGCCATTGCTCAGAGAATCCGTGTGGAAATGTTTTGAGTAAAAGTACATAGTACAGGCATGAATGAAATCCTTATGTCTAATCTATTAGTTGCCTCAGTCTTCTGTCTACTTCAATTAGTTTAGCAAGAACAGCTTAGGCAAGACATTTTGACTGGAGATGAGTTTCAAACAGAGAATAGGAAGCTTTAGTATGCCATTATTATGTTTTGGATATAATTAACAGATTGAGTGATTCTATGCCCTGTGCTGGCTATTTTCACGCAGTTATTTCATAGCATGACACTCAAACAGCAGGTTAACATTATTTCTAACTTCTTTTTCATGTGAACCCCTAATTAGATTTAAGAAGAAAAAGGAAGTGGTTAAGGCAGAACTGCAGCGTTAGATTGTGTAAAGATAAAAAAGCCCCTGCTATTAGCCTCTCCAGTGGTCAGCTGATGCAACCGCCTCACCATTTCCTGTTAAACTGCTGCTGTTCTCAAGAGAAACACAGATATTAGAAACTCTTTAAGAATGTGTTTGGCTGAAAAAACACTGTCGCATTACAATAAATATATAGTATAGTAAATACTTAATTTAATACATCAAAATGGGAAAATCTATTGTTTTGTTTTTTAAAAAGTTATTAATATTTCAGTTAGAAGGAGAAAGTTAGAGGAACACAGGTTTGGTTTCTTACTTTTTGGTGCAGACATTTTATGAATTTGTTCAGTTCCATCAGCAGCAATTCAGCAAATCAGATTTTAGTTCAAAAATCTCTCTCTCTCTCTCTCTCTCTCTCTCTCTCTCTCTCTCTCTCTCTCTCTCTCCCTCTCTCCCTCTCTCTCCCCCTCTCTCTCTCCCTCTCTCCCTCTC
>JBBPCZ010000037.1:4657057-4674149 GCA_037974445.1 Brycinus macrolepidotus
TTGCTGGCAGAAAGAAACCCACTGCTGATATAAATAGCTTCCAACAATTACCGTAGGTGCCTAAGACTTTTGCACAGCACAGTATATATATGTATATATATATATTTATAGATATATACACACACACACTTATGTGTTTTGCAGCCTGAAATGAAGACACACACACAACATCCAAGTGAAAGGTATGATAGAAACAGTTTAAAAAAAAACAGAATCACTCAAATAGATAAAGGATCACCCCCCCTGTGTCAGTACTTTGTGGAACCACCTTTGGCTTTAATTACTGCCTTCAGTCTGTTGGGATTCATCATTACCAACTTTGCTCATGTAGACTGTTCAACATTTGCCCACTCTTCTTTACAGAACTGTTCAAGCTCAGTCAGATTTGATGGTGAATATTGGTTTACTGCAATCGTCAAATCATTCCACAGATTTTTGAGAAAGGTTTTAGTCTGGGCTCTTACTAAGCCATGCAAGGACATTTACCGTTTTCTCCTTCAGCCAGTTTTGCTGTGTGCTTTGAGTCACTGTCATGTTGAAAGGTGAACCTGTTTTCCCATTGACAGCTTTCTAACAGAGAGCAGCAGGTTTTACTCAAGGAACTTGATGGTACTTTGTCTTGTCCATTTCTCCTTCCTTCATGATAAGTGCCCCAGTCCCTGCTGCAGAGAAACACCCCCAAATCAGGATGCTGCCACCTCCATGCTTTACTGTAGGTTTGGTGTTCTTTGGATGGTGAGCTGTATTGGTGTCCTGCCAGATGTACCATTTGGTGTTGAGGAAAATAGATTTTGGTCTCATCTGACCATAACACCTTTTTCCACCTGGCCTTCAAGGTGCCTTTTGGCAAAGCTCAATCGAGACTTAATGTGGACTTTCTTGAGGAGTGGCTTTTTTCTTCCAGCTCTCCCATACAAGCCACATTTGTGGAGCACTTGTGATATTGTTGTCACATGAACACAATGACCACTCTTTGCCATAAATTCCTGTAACTGCTTCAAAGTTGCCATGGGCCTCTTGGTAGCCTCTCTGACCAGTTTCCTCCTCGCTCTTCCATCCAGTTTGGAGTGATCAGTGTAGGTCCTAGTAGTACTTTCCATTTTCACTTTCCATTTTGTAATTATAAACTTTACTGCACTCCTGGAGATTGACAGAGCTTTTGAATTTTTTTGTATCCATCTCCTGACTTCTGCCTGTCCACACCTTTATCCCTGAGATCTTTTGACAGTGCCTTACCACCCATAGTTTAGGGTGTTTGATTTTAGTTGCACTACCAAACACTGGAGTGCTCCAGGAATAGCTGTTTTTATGCTGAAAACAGTTACAGTTGATCACAGGTGGAAGCCGATTAGCTTGGTGTGCAATGTAGGTGCACACCAAGGTAATTAGTTATACTTGATTGAATTTAGAAGTATTTTTTAGGAAGGGAGTGATCCTTTATCCATCTCAGTGATTTTTTATTTTATTTTTTATTTCTTTATAAATTGTTGGTATCATACCTTTAACTTGGATGTTATAAGTTGCTTTGAGTAAATTGCAGCTGGAAAATTAGTTTTTGAGTGTGGATCTTCATTTTAGACTGCAAAGCAACAAAAATGTGAATATTTTGAAGGGGGTGATTCTTATCCATAACCGCTGTAGCTGCAACACTAAAACCCCCTTTAATGCTTCCAACATATCAACTTAAAGAGTAAAGAACTGACTGTTTACTTGCTGCTTAATATATCCCACCCCTCGACAGGTACCATTGTAACAAAATGATCAATATTATTTATTTGACCTTTTAGAGAGTTTTATATATATATATATATATATATATATATATATTTGGGAGTGTCCTTTATAATATAGCACATCAATACTAAATTATGATCAAAATAATAATAATTTAATCTTATTAATAATGTTTTGGCTTTATATATCTGTTGTTATTCACAAACCTCTTTTTACAAATGTGTGTGTGTGGATATACGCTACTTTGGAACTTATGTATCTGGAACTTATATATATATGTACAATCTATAATATATATGTTAACTTAGAGTGAAACGTGTTCTATAACTCAGATTAAATGATAGATTTTTCATTTTCCAATGTCCCTGGGGGCTGTGCTGATTCTGTTAAAGTTCATGTTGTGGTCGGGCTAAAGAAGCACAACCTATGGTTTTACCGCTAGCAGTGCTGGGTAATTTCCTGTGCTTTTGCAGTTCAGAGTTTGAGGTCAAGTGATTTCCTTTTTGGTATGTCTCACTTGATGTTCCTCAAACTGAAGTGACAAACTGCACAGTTCCCTACAAACACATGTCACACACTCCTTACTTGCAAAAGCTCACAGCAGCCTTTGTCGTAATGGTAAGTACTTAAAACATTTATCGTAATGATTGAATTGCTTTTGATTATTGAACTGTCTTTGAATTATCAGTGACCATGAGAACAAGTGCATTTAGTAGGAGCGGTATTTACTTTATATGAGTAGATTTGATGTAAATAATACCTATTTTCTAACCATGCTGCAGTACTACTGGTCCTTTTTTTCATTCGGTACACATATGTAATGCATCTGCTTTCTTTTGCTATCTAACAACACTATACATAACTAACATGAATCACTTTAATGTGTTACATGTAAGTTTAAAAAGGACTTTACTAAACTGAAAAAGATGAAGCAATGTCTTGGTTACTTCATCAGTAGATAAATGAGAAGTTTCTTTCTCCTTCTTTCTACTCTCTGTCATGTGTTCAGCAGCATGAGGTTTTGCAGCCGTCACGTTATACTGTGAGTTTCCACAGGATATCTCACACAGAGATCCATATCTTTATTTCCAGGTTTATCTACTGCGTTGCAGAGAGCAGCAGAAACATACAGTTCTGTAAATCTGCTTCTCTTTTCGACATCTTTCTCTGCTCATATAGCTATTTTGCCTGGTTTCGCTCTTATCCGCTATGTATACAGGTGAACATTTGGTCCAAACAATTAGTGTATGCCAGCTGAGGATAGCGGTGGTAAAAAGCTTCTGTTTTCATGGACAAACAGTCACATGGTTGCAACAGAACAAATGGAGGATCAAATGCTTATCTACAGAGAGTAGGCAAAGGTCAATTTAAGGAGGACTGAAACATTAGAAACATGTCTTAACCAGGACCACTCAGCAGCAAGGCCCTCCTCGAACATGAAACTGGGTGAGATTTCTTTTTGAGCACATTGCCGTTTCTTAAAAATTAATCCTGTTGCAGCAAAGGGGTCTACACAGGCACTGAGAAGAAAAATCGACTTGGAACTGTTGGAGCTGGAAATAGATAATGGTCAATCAAAGTTATAGTCAGCAAATTTAGAAGTAATATCTATTGTGTATCTGTGTATCTGTTCCTAACTGTGCTGTGAAGGAAGCTGTGAAGGATATGAGCAACGTCTGTAACTATAAATAATCTAGCTGGTCATTTCGGATGGCTGCTGCTGTGACAAAGCCTATAAGT
The DNA here is from genome assembly GCA_037974445.1 of Brycinus macrolepidotus. Classification (NCBI taxonomy): domain Eukaryota; kingdom Metazoa; phylum Chordata; class Actinopteri; order Characiformes; family Alestidae; genus Brycinus; species Brycinus macrolepidotus. The sequence goes on from JBBPCZ010000037.1 coordinate 4,660,532, forward strand.
AACACCTTTTTAACTGAAACGGGTGGGACATATTACCAAGAAATACACATGCATGCTGAAACAAAGCACACAGACATACAGTATTCAACGAACTCAAAGGAGGTATTTTAATGTTTGCAGGGTGATATTCTGTAGCAAACAGACATGGAAGGACGAGGGAGGGAAGGAGTCCAGCTCTCCTCAACAAACCCCACTAAGCCTGCCGGCATCCTGGCACTGAGGAACTTCACCATACCCAGAAAGAAGCGGGTGTCTGGACAAGGTTTTCCCGATTAACCCACTAACCCAAAACACAGAAGCTATTTTAAGTATTCTTACTTAGACTTAAGGAAAGGTAGTCACTTCGGGGTTTTTTTTAGTCAGAAAAGAAATCATCATGGGAATTGTTTTTGGTGAAGAGCTGCAAATTTTATCCAATGCTCTGAATTTTCTTTTCTTGCTCCTCACTGTGGGTTTTAACCATGCTGTCTGACTTGTACGTTTGCTTAACAGTCCTCCTGGAGCCTTGCCCCGAGGAAAGCCGGGATTACTGTCTTATTCAGTCCAAATTGAGAGAGGCCAGATTAGACATGAGGAAAGAGCATGCTAATGACTGGCTGTGGAATGATGTAAAGTTAGTGCATAATGAAGAATTGCTGAAGGAATTCTCTGAAAAAAGGTAAGTTAAGTTAGTTCATAAAGCACCAATAGGTAATGTCTTTTTGCAGGCTTCCTATTGGCCATTCAGTCAGTGGAATTGAAATCCACTAAGATGCTTTAAACTAATTTAATAAAAATGTAAGATTTTCCTTAGTAACTATGTTAACGGGTAAACTAGGACCCGCTCTGTGTGTGAAATGTTGTGACTCTGCGTTGAACTGCTAGTGAGCAATGGGGGTGAAAAGGGAGGGGGGAAAACCCCTTGCAGAGAAAACAATTCATGTCTCTCCACAAGAAAGGCTGTGCTGAAATATAACACAGCACAACTGCAGCTTCCTTCATATAAATAAGTGTGTACACCGGCCACAACGGAAAAAAGGCATTTAAACACAATAAAAACGATTTTGTGAATGTTGATTTGTTTGCTTTCCTACAAATGCATACATCCAGTTCACTTTTCTAATTGAGTTACTGAAGAAAAGGCATAGATCAACTTCCAAAACTATTCATTGTTTTTTTTTTTCCAATTTATTTTATTTAATGGTTCATCAATTCAGGTCAGAGATGCGTTCAAGAGGTAGACATGGGAGAGAAATGGAAGAAAGATTTTGCTTCTTGGTTGCATCTCATGAAACAACGACTCAAATTTATCAGCATGGATTAGGGACTGAGACTCAGGAACATTATTCTTTGGGAAAGCCATCACATGGAGTTTATTTATTCAAGCATGTTGATGTGGCCCTAAAGCATGCAGCCACCAGCACATTAAACGGAAAAAGCCTGATTGTTTTCAAGGTTAGTTGAACTCTCCACACTTATAACTACACTTGTATCTTTTATACACATTCTCTTTTGAACAGTTAAAACATTTAACAGCTTGACTGGTATGGTGCTTTAATTTAATTCCATTATTTTATTTTTAAAGGTCCTGATTGGAAAGGTGAAAAAAGTAACACCATGTTTGGAATGGAACAGAACACCAGACCCTACGGTTGCCTTTGACTGTCACATGTCTAGGGATGCAGTATCACATCGAGAAAGCCTTTCTCAACAGGTTTTGGGATCATTTGTAAGTCATTAATGGCACAAAATAATGTATAATAAGGATAAAATGTATGCAAATAATGTAATAATGTAAATAATTTCAAAAAATTAAAACTTTTTGATTGAATCTTATGCCTCCAGGTGTTTCTGTTTGACTACAATGAAAACCAAGAGCTCAACAAAAGGCCAAGGCAGTGTTTGCCCTATGGTGTGGTTTCATTTGTTCCAGCCATTAGTGCCATGCCACCCACATCTATAAGCCCACCGGTTTCACCTGTTAAGCATCCTAACAGTCTCCCACATGGTATGGTGAAATGTTCCCTTACAGGCTTAATAAACTATGCAAATTCATAAACAATTATTGTCTTTATTCATAATGATCTGTGATGGCTTACATATCATCAATCTATCCTGGCAGGCCCTCTGGAACATCTGAGAGGATGCACCGTAGCTAAGAGAAGAGGAAAGGGAGAGAATGCTACAGTGACTTTCAAACATTTTGCAACACAAGGCTGTCCAGAAACAGATTACACATCTCAGACTTATGGAACAGATACCACCCCAGTTCAATACAACGAACTGCAAAACCCCTTCTATTTTGTCCCCCCCTCATTCATGCCTCTTTTTCATACAGCTGGATATTTCAGTCCTTCTCTGCCATATGTCAGTAGCATTCCTTTCCAGAATAACTATCCAGATGAATCCACATTTACTTCAAATGAACCGACCCTGGGCACCACAGACATCTATGGAAGCAATACAGACAAGTGTGATTTAATACCTCAAACTCCAGCAGAAAGAATTTCCACCGTAGTTTATTCATCTCGATTGGTCAAGGACCCAAGGTTGTCCAGGCAGGAAACAAACATAAAGAGGAGTAGCTCAGAACAAGAGGAAGCGAGCAGTGTCACAGAGTGTGATGAACAGAGATGCCAGTCACACCTTCAAAACCAAGAAGAGAAGAATGAGTGTACTAGAAATGACTCACATGAAAAACAGTCATTGCAAGCGGTTGAGGAGGAGAGCAATGGGCGTCTACAAGATGCTCCCCAAGAGTGCCATACAAATCCACAAAAAATCAAAACGGAAAATATGCCTTCAATTAAGTTATTCAAAATGAAATTTCAGAAATATGCTGCGTATTTAAGGATGTCAGATGAGGAGAGGCACAAAAATATATGGTCTCAAGAAGACCTGACACCAGAGCAAAAACAACTGTTGACTGACCGCATACATTTCTATGAGACGTACTACCGGAAATACAAACAAGGATTACTCTTTCAAAAAGACAATGAAACAGAAAATGCCTTGAGTTCATCTAATTTGGAGCCTAAAAACAATGAAACGAGCCCGTCCACACCAGATAAGTTGAAATTAATGACACAAGATAACACAGTGAATCAGTCCCATATGACACAATCACCAAGCTCTAATGATTCCAAGTTGACATCCACAACAGATCTGGTAAACAACGAGAAAGCGGAGGTAGATGCATCCAGCTCAGACATCAATAAGGTCAGACACAATGGTACTGAATCAAACAGTGAAACAGAAAAAGCCTTGAAGGATAACGAACTGAATTCTCCAACAGATTCCCACACATACTTAGCAGAGCCTCAAAATGGAAGTGAGGTTCAATACATGGGAGAACCAGGTATTTCCGAGCAGTCTCTTAAGAAGGGTCCTTTGATTCTGAATAATTCAGAGAAGGGAGAGGTCATTGACAGTTCTGCTGATTTTGAACAACAGCTGTGTTTGAGTCCTTCAGAACAAGATAAGGTAAATCCCCATGCTGTCAGTGAAATCAAATGTTCCACAATTGCAAGTGATTCTACACTAAGTAATAACACAGAGGAAAATCAAGAATTAGAGTTCCACATCATAGCCATGAATGTGACAAACTGTGTTGACATCTCAGTTGTGAATGTGACAGAATGTAGTGATCTTCCTTCTGCTACTGCAATGATGCCAGATCAGAAAAGTCTAAGTAGCACTAAAAACGAAGACAGGGAATCAGTGACACGTTCAGAATCTGGTGACAGTTCTGAAATGTCCATAGAGGTTAAGAGGGGAGAATTACGACAAGACAACACTATTCACAGTGATTTATACAAAAGATTACAGTTGGAACAACTATTGCCCGATTTAAATGGAGCAAACCCCTTCTCCAACAAGTCGTACCTCTGTCCTAAAGATCTGGACAAAATCCCTGCCATCAATCAACCACACAATCATCTACATGAAACAACGTCAAAGGAAGAGTGCAGCAAAACTGAGAAGCAGAACAGCGAGTCAGGAGAGGATCTCAAGATCATTGTTATAAGGAAGTCCCACCAAGTGTCTGTGACAACAGAAAAGCTTACTCTTTCTGAGCGATTCTCCACATTGAAACACCTTCAGAAGAAGCGAAGAGTCATTATTCTCAAGAAAAAAATAAACGACATCAACACAATTCCTCTCAACGGAGATATAAAGTCTGATTCAGATGAAGATCTAAGTTTAAGCAATGGTGGAGAAAAAGAAACATTTAACAATGTTAAACTGATCCAGCTATTGGCACAGAGGTTCAATGCAGCTAGGTCACTGGCTAATTGCAGACACCTTCGTAGGAAATGCAAGGTGCGAAACAGGAGAAAGATATTTTCCAGTGCATTGCATTTAAAGCATTCTGCTCAATTATCCTCCTGTGGTCTAAGGAGGACACTGCATTTCAAGAAGAAACACTTGTGGAAACCAATGAAAAAATGTAAAACAAAACTAGGCCCCAATAGGACTTCCCAGTATCACAGTTTGTTCAGCAAATCAACTTCAAATCCAACAACTTCCACACCACCTAATACTGGGACGCCTCACAGTTATAAAGGTTCCACTTCATGCCTTGACTTGAGTGTATCATCTCAATCTCCTGGCCTTCAAAGTCATGACAAACTTGAGTCCAGTCAAGAAGACATCTCTAACATTTCAGCAGAAAATCACTCCTGTCCTGACACATCTATCAGTGAAAATAACCCAAGTCATGATGATGGGTCAGGGAATATCACTGCCTCCAAGGAGAAGTCCACAGAAGATGCCTGTAAGTTTGTGTCGGCGATTTCGAGGGATGATGATATCAGAAAATTGCAGGGAGCCATCTTACATGTCAAAACTACAGTAATGACTGATGAAATGGAACCAGAAAGAGGAACAAACAACATCTGTTATGAGGAAAAGGCTTCCCCAGTAACATGTCCTGCCAACAATGAGTCAAACAAAGACGGTAAGATTGCAAAAGCAGAAGATGAGGGAGAGGCCACTGCACAGAAGAAGCTATCACAGGCCAACACAAAACAAGGGAAGGACAAGCATGACACAGGAGAGATATCCACAGATAACAATGTTGGGGCTTATGAGGAAAAGAGTAAACCTGTTCAGGTAGTTTCAAGTACACCTGATGATATAACCTCAGGTAATGTGATCCTCAGCTGCACTGCCAAAGCCCAGACAGCTAAGGCTACAGATTTACCCAGACTGATGAATAATGACGTGACAGACACAGGGACAGAGACTGAGACCCTTTATGACAGTTCTGTGGAGAAAGCTGAGAGTAGTGTAAGTAAATCAGTTATGGGTCTCATGGCAAATGTATCAAGTGCTAGAAAAACAGGAGACTTGGAGGCAAATGTCAATGCTGAAAATTTATGCAACCTTGCAAACAGTGCTGACGCAAATGACAAATTCGTTTCTAAAGCAGTGGCATCACTTGTTGACCAGAGCAGTTTAAAAACACTGGAATGTGCCAAAGAGAATACGAATCATCCTTCTGAGCCAGCTTCAAGCTCTCAATGCCAGCCTCCTGTAGAGCACACAAAAAGCAGTGGGGTGATCGACTCACATGTGAAGACTACAGCAGATTTGCACAGCGAACCCATTAAAGATGCAAAAGGATCAGGCATTGTTGCAATGCCAGGCAATCTACATCCAGCCTGGCAAGGACCAGACAAAGATAACGTTCCTAGCACTAGCACAGAAACCCAGCTCATTTCTAAACTAAGAGATTATTTGACCAAATTTGAGTTCACAGTTAAGAGACATGAATCAGTAAATGACTCAGGAAAGAATGCTCAGGTGCCAATGGCTTGGATAACTTTAGATAGTACTATCCATAAACAACAGTTACTTGACCAAAGACACTACAACAGACTGGCTAATCTCAGAAATCAAGGGAGTAACTTTGTTTCTATCCAAAAAGACCACACCCTTAACTATATGCTGCCTTCTATGACTAAAGAGGAGATCACTGGCAAGGCCCATGTTCAAAATTCCTCAGTGGCCCCTGCCAAACGCAAGATAAGCAAAGGCCGGAACCCATCCAAAGACTATACATCAAAAGGGAAAGGAAGAAACAAACTGGCGAGGGTTAGTCCAGACAGTACTAGCATGCTGGAAATAGTCCAAAAAGATTCCCATACACATCTTGTAGTAAATAAGGATGCGGATCAACCACAGATTTCCACCAGTGTACCCAATGTGCAGCAATGGATGCAAAATCATGGCAGTCCAGTGCCGCAAAATCCCACGGTCCCTTCCCGATTCTCAGAACACCTACACGGATCAAGTGTAATACAGCCAGCTGAGAAAGCAACAGAAGTAAATGAACGAACCCTTTATGACAACAAAGTAAAGAACATATATGTCCAGGAGGATTACAGTGTTGCCGACATCTCTAGCACTCTGAAATTAGCTGACCATGCAGTTTCTGTGGCAGAACTTATCTCTCTGCAGTTAAAATGCAAGCATATGCTGCACCACTTCATCTCAAACTTTGAACGAGATCAGAACACTTCTTTCCGCCTGTCCTGCATTTCGAGGAATCTAATCTTGGAAAAATATCTGGACAAACCTCCTGCACCAGTGGAGCTTAAATTTGAGGGACTGAATTCCTTTTTGGAACTGCAGATGATGGTGGAAGCCTTTCAGTTTGTCGAGAACAAAATTAACTTTCTGAGCAGAAAAGCAACATTTAGGAGTTTGCTTTGGTACGATCCCTCTCTCTATGGTGAACTCTACAAAGGGGCAGTTGGGTTTCAGCAGCAGTCATCATTGTTTTCATCATTCCAACAGTGCCTTGCCAGTGAAGGCTACAGCAAATTGCAAGAGTACTATATTGCAGTATCCACGCTGCACCAGCAGCTCCAAGATGCCCCTGACACGTCATACTACATGTACCTGAAGAGTAAACGAGAAAGACTTGAGATAGAAGCTGCACTCAGAAATCACCCTGATATTAAGAGCTTCTTTTTATCTGTACCGGTAGCTCTCATGATGAACTTTGGAGACAGTTTGGAAAGCCTGGAAAAGACACATCATATAGTGATGACATTTGTTGAGACACCCTCAGATCGCTTGCCAGGGTTGTTTGATGTAGGGAAAGCGGAGCATCTTTCCATTATATGCAGATATCTTCAAGAAAAAGTCATCTTTATAAAATCCAGTGAACTGACTAGTAAAGTGTCATGGTTTGGCTTAGAGCATCTTCTTTATGATGCATCTAAGCTTCTTGTGTGGAGAGAATCGGAGCATGGAATGTCAAATGAAGTATTGGCCAAATACAAAAGGTCAAACCCACAGATTGTTTATGGAGTGACGGAGTCTGGCATAGCATTGGTAAACAAAATAGAACAGCCTGCACAGCCTGTGGAAAGAGCACGAATCATGCCGCAGCAACAAATGGATGGTGTCAGGAATTACAGGAACACGCAGTCTGAAACCTCTACTGAGAGGGTACATGGTGCAATGGTAAGATTTACCTCGAAGTTTTTACCTCAAAGAATTACCTCAAAGTTATCTGCTCTGAAATGAATTTTTAACAAATAGCGTAGTCAAACTGTTGTTTTTGCCATCATTTAGGACGCTCAAACAAAAGATGGAGTGAAAGAAATCAATCAGTCAGCCAGAAGAAGGTAAGAAAACATCGAAAATTAGCTACAAGAACTTTGTGGCTGACTTAGGTACAAAGGTGCCTGTCCTTAAAGTGGCACTGCACTATACATTCACGCAGCATTTATAAAATTGCTGTTTTTCTGAATACTTTCCTATGCTTTGCCAGCCTGTTAGGGATAAACTAAAACAATTCACATTTCTGTTGATTGTGAAATAGAAATTGTGACCAAACTGTCATTTTAAGTTTTATTCCTTGTTGTCTTCAGGGCAACACATCCACCCCTGAGAAGTACCTTGGATGACAGTGGTGCTGTTCCACTCGTTCAACCCAATTTGCCAGGCCAGCTTGTAAGACCAACCCCTTACCCTGACTTCTCCCAGCGAAACAGTGCAGTGCACTGGAGGATGGCTGTAAATCATGCTTGGGATTGGAACCCACCAAGCGTGGTCCAACCTTCAAAATCACACCCTGAAATAAGGGCTCTGCTTTTGTCCAAGAGGAGGGTGACTTTGCCATGCACAGAACCAAGGCCAGACATCCAGAACAGCCACACAGCCAGAAAGCAACAGTGGTCTGTGCCCTCGTTTCTGAATCCTAGGCCTGTTGAGAGAAATAACCAGCAGTCGACAAGTGGTCCTCCTCACCAAGCTGAGCTTCGAAAAGAGCTAACAAATGATACTACCGCTCCCGTGATTCAGCCTCTTCCTTTAAAATGTTTACCTCCAGATATGACTTCTGTAGTGCCTCCACCTGTTTCCCTTCCGCCATTCTTAAACACTTCAAACCAAGTCATCCCACATGAGATATCAACACCGATAAACTATCCTTACTTTGTTTTCAATGGGCAAACATACTCCACTGTGGCCCCCTCTGGGCCTGGATCGGCCCTTCATGCTGAAACTCGATACCACCCCCACCCAGTATAGGGGCTGCATATGGTATCTCCTGCTGTTACCTGAGTATACTCTATACTAATGTACTTTCACTCATGTTCTTATACAAAACAAGCAATTCTACAATATTCTGAACACTTTTCTCAGGTCACTCCCCAGTTGAATGTTCTCCTGACCAGTAATGCATTATTTAACAAATTCAGTGTAAATATAAAATAACACAGTAAGTGTCTGTTTATACTGTAATATAATAAGTGTGTAAAGACGTTACATTCGCTGCCTTATTGTATTTATAATGCAATGCATATCAACATTGAATTGTTAATACAATTGTGATATATTTTTTTTATTTTTCTTATTGGTAAAGTATTCTTTTAGGTGGCTGGTGTGTTTCAGAATGTTATTGTTTGAGGGGTTACTTTGCAGACCTTTTCGGGATTGCATTCAAAATATCTTTGTTCCCTTCTGAGTTCATGATGCCATGATTGAGCACAAGCTCAAAAAGAAGAACCCCAGACTTTGACGTTTCTACCCATCTGCTTTACTGAGCCCTCAGTGCATTTCTTCTCCTACCAGCAGTATGATGATGTGCTAAAAGGATTTTTCTCTGAAGCAAATATCATTTTAACTTACATAAAGTAATCTAAGGTTTACCAACTTATTAAAGAACCCATAGACTTTTTGGGGCCAAAGTATATGCACCTACTCTGGATGAACATAGGAACCAAACCTCTTGTGAAAGGAACTGAAGCAGCTCTTTGATCTTTGACGGGACTGAAGAGCCAAGTCTGTTATTCCTTGATATTTATAATGTGATGTTTTTTTTAACATATGTACTGTTTTAATTTTTTTTTTTAGAACAGTGCATTAAAGCTATGCACCCTTGGACACATTAGGTATTTATTCTCAGTATTATTCTGGCCTGTCCAGAGTGATGATGACCCATCACTGACCAACGTGCAGCAACCCATTTTGGGAGTGGGGGAGTAAATGTTGGTAAACGAGTCTAAACCTGTACTTATATATCTATACATACATACATCTTAATGACCGTTAAAGAAGACGTTCACTTCTTTTTCACGTTTTCTCTGCATATTTCGATAATGAAGATGTCAATAAAGTCACTAAGAGAGGCTTAATGTGAAATAAACTTTTCTAGAGAAACGTACCGAGTCCGAATTTTTCACAGCCGTGCGGATAGGAACCAGATATCAGGAGTATTTCATTTAATAATTTCTAAAAACTACCTCAAATAAACCTATTACAAAATATGTATGTGAATGCACTGCCTGATGCCTTAGATGTATTTTTGTGTTAGTTTTTAGAAAAGGTTTGTGGCCTAAGTTTTGGATTTACAACCTATTTCACCATCATCGTTACATATAAAACTTAGAAGACACATGCAGTTTCACCTGTTACTTTGGATAGTAAATAAATGACTGTATTTGTGTTGTAGACATTGTGAGCCCTAGTTTAGAATGTTTCTCCACACAATGAACCATTTCACATCAAACCACTCTGAATGACTCTGTTTACATCTTGACAACTGAACTATGCAGGAATTTGAAAAATGGTTGCAATTACCCATTAATGAGCAAAATGCAAATGAGATTACTTTCCTTATAAATATACTCGAATAGAAGTAAAAGGATGAATATGGGAAAATATTTTAGAGACACAGTTAATGCCCCTACTCAACTCAGCACCCTCACAAAGCCTATAAATTAATACATTAGATGTTTAAGCAGGGAAATCAACTGTGCTAGTCATTAGCTATTATTACTATTGGATATTATTATACAGGCATATAAAGTATAAACAAACATATCAACGTTACACAGTTGCATGCAAACACACTATATGGACAAATGTATTGGGACACCCCTGTTATTCAGTATTTGGGCTAGACCCTCTTACTTCCAGTGAAGGGCAATCTTAATGCTTCAGCATACCAAGACATTTTGGACAATGCCATGCTTCTAACTTTGTGGGCACAGTTTGGGGAAGAACCTTTTCTATTCCAGCTTGACTGTGCCCCAGTGCACAAAGCAAGCTCCATAAAGACAAGGTTGGACGAGTTCAGTGTGGAAGAACTTGACTGGCCCACACAGAGGAATGGAATTGAGGTCAGGGCTCTGTGTGGGCCAGTCAAGTTCTTACATTCAACCATGTCTTCATGGACCTTGCTTTGTGCACTGGAGCACAGTCATGCTGGAATAGAAAACGGCCTTCCCCAAACTGTGTCCAAAATGTATTGGTAGGCTGAAGCATTAAGATTATTGCCCTTCACTGGAAGTAAGGGGCCTAGCCCAAAGCCTGAATTAAGAGGTGTGTCTCAATACTTTTGTCCATATCGTGTGTGATCATCGTTAGGGCTGTGCAGTGCAGCACCCTTCCTCAGCTCGGGTTGCCTCTTTCAGTCCTCTGGTCCACGAGGAGGCAGTAGATGATTTCCACCGGTGGAGCAGCAGTCTCCTCCGCGGATGCCTTTTCGATGACGCCGATATGAGGCAGAGGCAGGGCGGCCATTACACGGCGAGTTTCCCTGGGAAGGTCGGGGGAGAGACCAAAATAGATCCACGACAACGTGCCGATCCTGTCGAGGCGCCCTCGATCAGAAGACCGTTGTCGTGAAGCGCAGAAACAGATGAACACTTGGGGTCGTCTGTTTCACCGCTGGAGCGGAGAATTTAAATAAAAACAGCCGGAGAAAAGACACACAGCCGTCGGGCTCGGCAGGCTGAGGGGCCGCCTGAGAGAAAACCTGGTTCTGGTTTAGAGAGAGCTGCAGAGCGCTCCTGAGGGAGGATATCGACCTTACGGGATTACAGAAGCTCTAAAATCTCTAAAAGCCATAGGACGAAATCTGTCTTATCTTTCAAGACGCGACCAGGATGGATGATAAAGCCTTCACTAAAGAGTTAGACCAGTGGGTCGAGCAGCTGAACGAGTGCAAGCAGCTCACGGAGAACCAGGTCCGGACTCTGTGCGAGAAGGTAAACTAGACCATTTTACGTTTCTACTCTTTAACAAAGCTTTTATTCGCTAAATTTAAGTATTTACTAAATTCCTTTAGGCTACAAATCCGACTACACAGCTCTGGCTCTTTTATTTTTCGTCTTGAACTCATGACGAAGCTGAAGTTCCCGTTTGCCCGCTTCTTGGTCGAATTTTTCCGGTCCACCTTAAATGGCCCATTGCTTTAACACGGGCCCCCCTGCAGCCTCCAGAGCTCCAGTGCTGAGAAATTTAAGGTGGACTGAAGGCTAACTTTAGCTTGCTAGCGGCTAGTTAGCTAATCAGCGCAGTTGTTTTTGCGTGTTTGTTTCGAGTTAAAATAGTTTTTAGGACTTAGTAATACAATATTAGCCGTCAGGTTTAGCTTTTTAAATATTTTTAGGACATAAGCAGCTAGTACTTATGGGTTTTAATGCATTTTTTGTGCTAAATGGACTGTATACGTATTTTACAGTGTGTATAGCTGAGTTATATTCACAGTTCCGTCATTTTTCTTTTATTTTCCACTTATTTAACAGTTTTTTTCCTCCTCAGACTGTAGCTGTGAGTTTGTAAACGTAAACTAGATGTCCAACATGATAGTTAAGTCTATGTATTTGAATGCAAGGTCCCAATAGTCCCTGTTGGTGTAATGGTCAGGCGTCCTAATACTTTTGTCCGCATAGAGTTCTTTAAAAGATTTCTATTCTTAAAGGGAAAAAAATAATTCAATTTAAAACTATACACCCCTGGGTTATTAATGATCATTGGTAGGGCTGGGCAGTGCAGCACCTAGCTTAGCTCGAGAATTATTTTTCTGTTAGGGTTATATCGGAAGTGTTGATTGTATTTAGGGTTGAATGTGGTGTGGAGGGATCCACCTGATGCCTCATGTAATATGATGAAGTCATTCCAAGACATAATGAGGTGTTGCTGGGCTGGGCAAATTCCTCTACTCTCAGAAAGAACTGCCCTGTCAGTTTACTTGGTTGATTATTAGAAGCAATACTTCAGTTTTATGGTGATATTGTTTGTGTTTTCCTCTTGCTCCCGCTTTATTTTGGTATTTATATGTCTTAAAGAACAAAAATGCATTTGAAAAGTGACAAGTCTGACTTGGTTGTTTATTAGGAGTTTTATAGTGATACTGTTTGTGTTTTCTTCTTGCTTCAGCTGAGTTGGTATGTGTATGTCCTACAAAACAAAAAGGCATTTGAAAAGAGATGAGTGCTACTCGCTTGAAGTATGTAGGACTAACTTTATCAGAATTAAGACAAAGGAGAATATAATTCCCTATCAGTTGTAGAAGTGCCACACTTACTGTCAGCAAATACAAGAATGTTAAGTTTTTAAAAACTCAGTTCCTACACGATGTGAAGGCCTTGTTTGGCTGAGAGGTCGTTTTATGTTGCTAGAATGTCAAAATTACTGGTATCCCTTTCATAGTCAGTCTCTATACTATTCCTTGCATAAAGAGTAGCTATAATGTCACTTTATAGATGCCACATGTTTTGAAGCCCTAAACTTGCTTAGTTTGAAAGGTGAACGACACATTGTAGTGGCTTCTACCTAAGCCAGACACGCAAATTCAGTTTACAGCATGTTACTTAAAATTAGAAGTGCAAAAACATCTAACACCACGATATGGGAAAATATTTTCAAGATGTTTCTGATAACTTAAAGTTGGTGCATACAGTATGCCTGCAAAACAGTAGTGACTCAGTTAAAGTGCTATCAAAACAGACAACACTGATCTATTATAATTGTTATTATTATTATTATTATTATTATTATTATTATTCAGGGTTTCACAGGCTGAGTGTAACAATCCAGTTAAAAAGTTTTTGTTCTCGTAACACCTTGTTGATACAAACTATAAACCCAAATGTGATCCCTTAACATTAGGCCAGTTACATCACTTGCACACCTCTGTTTAGTTTTGAATAAATTGTAGTTACTCTGAAAGGCTTATCATGCCATATATATATAAAGTGTATATTAATAAAAATGTCATATCAACCACTTTTAATTATGTTGGTCATAAAGGGCCTGACTAAAGCCTGTTTCCTGAATGCAGAGACCACAGAACAGATACCAGAATGTATATGTGGGACCCTAATCACTG
>JBBPCZ010000037.1:4702720-4717312 GCA_037974445.1 Brycinus macrolepidotus
ACCCCATCCAGCACCTTTGGGATGAACTGGAACAGAGATTGCGAGCCAGGCCTTCTCGTCCAACATCAGTGCCTGACTTCATAAATACTCTACAGCATGAGTTCAGCATGAGTGATGTAGAAGACAAAGAGTCTACAATATCACTACTCTCATTATAATATTAGACCACAGTTCTTAGACTGAATCAGTGTTTTTTGATTGTAATTTTATCATAACTCCACTTAGCTTTTTGAATTCAAACTTTACTGGATGTTTAATAAAACACTGAATTTTAGTATCATATAAACATGTTTACATTGTGTTTCCTGGGCCTTGTCTCGTTTAAATGCTTGAAATGCAACAAGACTTTATTTTCAAATGTAAATGTTTTTTAAAAATTCAGTATGATACTGGATATTTGATACCATTTTCAGTACAATTTTTATCAAGAACATATCCCAATAAACATAAGATTTCTTTTCAGCACGTTTTGAACAAGAACAGACATTCAAAGGTTATGTAGAATTCGTGTGACTACCATCTATAAACAGAAAAAATAATTGTCTTACAATAAAAAAAAAATCCTTGTAAGATAGTTCCTAGTTTTACACACACACACATGCACTCATGCACGCATGCACGCACACACACATATAAATATACATCCCTTTTTACAAAGATGCCAAGATAAATATTTCGTCATGCTTTAAGATAACATTCGGACAATAACGTTTTTTTGCTGACCTGGAAAAAAGCGATGATAAAGAAGTACATTTAAGACTTTAGTCTCTTAAAATCTTTGTTTAGCATCATATTTTCAGTTTAGCTGCCTTACCAATTGAAGAGCCAACCTTCTGTTCCATCGCTGACGAAGTGCACAGGTTTGTTACTTCTGCAGTCAGAATATAATATTGCACCATTTATGATGGAATGAAAAATAAGGTTCCATTTAAGGCGGGAATGAAAGTAAAAAGTCAACTTAAATTTTATATACTTCATGGTGAGTATAGTAACTTAGATCGCAGAGTGACTCCTGAAGTTATTTGAATGTTTTTACTAAATTTGTACTATTTGCTGTGCTGCTATTTCCTGAAGACGAACTACTTGAATACTAAATGTGGACACGAATACCAGCATAACAAGTGAATACTTGAGTATTGAAAAGATTAAGCCTGTATGCATCAAAAGGAGCAGGAAAGTACGTTTGATATGATATTTGATATAGTATCGATACTGTGTGAAACGAGCATTGTACCAGTTTAATGTTTAGTATTGAGACGTAACAATATGTCAATATTTTTTGCCCTATTTCCACAATTTTTTAACACTATAAAGCCACATATTTATGTAAATCATAATATACATTGGTGTGGTTTGTGGGACATTCTTAAAGACGATCGTGGACACTAAATGAATGAGTGCAAATTCATTTATATGTAAATATTTTTCATTTGAGGCCCTGCAAACCTATGCACAGACGTATGGGATTGTACTCGTATATAGGCACACACTCTCTCCACGAGGAGAGGGCAGAGCACTTGAGTGAGCTTCTTAATGAAAAAACTGATTGAACTCAATGAGTCCTTCACTCCTGTATGGTTATGGGAATATTGAGCTTCCTCTACCTTGGTGAGATGACGTGCCTGCTGCCCGGTTCTTCACTCATACTTAGATGCACACCACTGCTGATTCGTGAGGTTGAGGTTTTCACTCATGACTTTTTTTTTCACTCATGATTGTATCTCATCATTCCTCAGAGACCACTGATGTCTCAAATCACTGTTAATCCAAATGTTTAACACTTTAATACTATGCCAAAAAATTATTTTGATTTATAGATGTGAAGAACATCTAGCAAAGCTGATAACTGTAATTCTCATGTCGTTCACTTAGTAGTGGGCAAAAATGTATACCACGGTATAATTTTAAAACTGGTAGATAAAATCTGATGGTTTTGTGTTGTGAATGGACTTTTTCTAAATAGAAACCAACTAGAAAAAAAAAAACATTTGTAGGGCTTAAAGGGCCCCAGAATATTGAGGATAATGATGCAAACCATTATTTAAAGACAAACCAAAGTCCTCTTAGACTGGGTAAAACCTACTTCATTATTAAAGGATAAATGAACTGTTACTGCGGATGTTATTTTCACCCAGCATTTGTTTTTACAGTCGTATGCAGAGCCGTGTGAAAATGCTAATTGCATGTATTTTCGTGTTTTAGTGTAGCTGCTGAGACCCTCGCTGTCTTCAAGCAGAAACTGAAGACCCACTTCTTCAACGAGCACTTAAGATAACAACTACATGTTTATGCCCTAAACCAACTTAACTAACACAAACCTCACAACTAACATAAAATAAAATCTTCTGTGTAGTCTCAGTGTAATCTGACAGGACCCTAGGATTAACTTCGATAGAATCAGCTCTTCATTTAAGTCTGGGTTTACTGGTTTGAGGGGCATGTTTTTTTTGAAGACGACAAAGCACCTATGACTGCCAAGTGCCATAAATCTAAATGTAAATGTGAATGTAAATGTTTGTGATACGTCCAGATGTTGTAGTGTCCAACTCAAGTTCTTTGCTTATTTGTGGCATATTGGTATTGGGGTATTTACAAAACTTCTGTCTTAGGACAAATTCTAAGCGGTACACTGGAAGTGGAATGCTACCCACTACTATACTGACTTTTTATTGTTACTCAAACACTAAGCGCTTAATGCTCAAACATTTTCACGTTACCTCCCACATCAAAGGCAGCTTGGTGCTTTTTATATAATGACAGTTTATAAAGTTTCACATGCTGATCCATTTACTGTGGCCAACGTTGACATATACACACCCTTACTACATTGTGTACAAGTTAAAAGGGGGGGAGGGCAACGTCTCTGAATGTATCACTGGTGAGATGTGAGATATAATAGGTTAAAGGAATTATTTTCATAGTTTTAAACAAAACTGAGCAAGTGTTTCTCTTTTTCTCCCTTCTAGCATCTCGCATTCGTCAGGAGGACTTCCCCCCTCGGATCATGGAGCACCCCTCAGACCTGATCGTGTCGAAGGGTGAGCCAGCCACTCTGAACTGTAAGGCAGAGGGGAGGCCGTCTCCCACCGTGGAGTGGTACAAGGACGGTGAGCGTGTGGAGACAGACAGGGACAATCCGCGCTCGCACCGAATGCTCCTGCCCAGCGGCTCACTCTTCTTCCTGCGCATCGTGCACGGCCGCCGCAGCAAACCGGATGACGGCAGCTATGTGTGTGTGGCCAGGAACTACCTGGGAGAAGCGGTCAGCCACAACGCCTCACTGGAAGTGGCATGTAAGTGTCCTGAAAATCTTTCTGTCAATTGACGCTTTTCCACTGACGCAAGGAACCGTGCCGTACTGCGAACAAATGTTTTTCTATTACAAATAAAGCAAGCTGTACCCGAGCTGTACCCATGGTGTTCGACTGCAGGGCTGGAAGCAGGCCGCAGTTGAGCTGACTGAGTCACTGCTATCTGATTGGTCGAAATGTGTCATCACAACATGGAAAGAGGCCATTGTTTTTATTGTCTGCGCAAAAAACAACAATAGATGTACAAACTAACAACTGGGAAGTCCATGAAGTTTGGGCTGAAGAGAAATTTCAGTGGAAGTTTTCTATGACGCTAACAACTTTATCCTTAAAGTAAAGTGGCCCCTTATAGTCACGCATGAACATACCATAGCACACAGTGTGAACTTCTTTCTCTGCATTTAACCCGTTCACCAAGTGAAGCAGGGGGCTGCTACAAATGAGGGGGGCCTGGGGAGCAGTGTGTGGGGACAGTACCTTGCTCAAGGGCACCTCAGTGATGACTCTAGCAGATGGGATTCGAACTCACAACCTTATGATTGTAGGGGCAACACCCTAACCACTAGGCCACCCAGCTGCCCAGCTAACGCTGTGAGAAACGCGAATGTGCACCAGGCCATTCCTAATAAGTCAGGTGGCTTAGATTTTCATCACAAGGCTAAACATTGCTGAAAAAAATGTAAACACTCAGAAAAGACTAAAAATAATAAAAACTCACAATATCACAAGCAGCTCTGACAGAAAAACTTTGGCTGGTTCGACTCCATGGTCATGGTTTGGGACAACGACCAGCCATAAACTGTGGGGAGAGAATTGCGCTGCTAATGCATCAGAAACGCCGTTACCAGGCTAAGATACACTGGAAAATCAAAGCGTTCTGCAAGTTCCATGCCTTCGCAGAACGGTTTAGGTACAGCGCGGTTCCTGTATACCTATGGAAAAGTGCCTTAAATCTCTCTGTATCTAAAATTTTGTGGTATTCAGTTCAGCAATGTTTTATTGGCAGTTTATTTGACATCATTTGAATTTCCATCTGCTTCAGATTTTTCCCGTGTTTCAACATAACACAAACTAATTAATTTTGTTTATTAGACGTCTACTACTGAAAGCCAAATGAAGAACAGCTGATCAGATTTCTGAACTACACTTGATTTTGTGTGTGTGAGTGTGTGGCCATAATGGCTTGAGGCTGTGTGAGAGGAATTGGTCCTAACACCTGACAACAGCTTGATCTATAGATCGTCATTACTGGAGTCCTAGGGACGTAAATGACAGAAAAGCCATTAAACATTGAAGAGGTCTCTGGGTTATTCTTTTATTTGTTTTGCCATTCTGTGTTCCGTTCTCTTTCCTTCTTGGACGGCCTTATTTTGCCTGAGGGAAAGAGTAGGTGGGTGTTAAATGAGGTGTTGAATTTTTCAGTGTTTGGCTGTGGGGTACAGTAGGTCATTATGTCAGCAGGTTAGTGGATACAGTAATGAAGAGGACAAGTCTCAAACATGGAAAAAGATGGACTAGAAATTACATGCGGGACTTAACTGCATAGTTACAGCCCATGTAGGAATAGATATATAAGTAGATTACATGTATCCTGTCATAATAATGGTCATCTTAATATGTTCACTAATGATTTGCTTATCATTTTCCAAACCACTCTTTCCAAGTGTATGTCACAGTGGCCTTATGTCTGGGAATTTCAAAATCAGAATGTCTTTGAAAAGCTTGATCTTTTATGCTGCACTCAGAGCAGAGTTATAAACAGACCTGAAAGTTTGATTATATTGTCTGCAGTGTTTAATTGTAAATTTTACCAAGAGAGTGCAATACAAGTATTATGAAAAATCCTTTCAACTACTGCAGAATACATCAGTATAGAATAATATCCAGAGTTTATATCCAGAGGCAAAAGGAAGAATACAATCTCAAACCAAACACAATGTTGGTGTACTGCAACCTGTGTTCTAACCTTCATTCACCAATTTTTAAAAAAGTTTCAAAGAGTCTTGTGCTCTGAAAAGTGATTTTACTACAAACTCTTATTAAGAGAGACATGTATTTGCACATTACTGAAAACAGAAATATGTTTGAGTGATACATGATATATGAAGAGGCTCCCAATGGCGCAACTGTCTAAGCACTGGCTTGCAAATTTGTTCCCTGGCAATCTATAGCCGGCAGTCCAAGACAGTGTAGTTGACTTTGCTGTCTCTCAGTGGGTCGGATGGACCTCCCTCTCTCCCGATCTCTTGGGGAGTGTTTGGGACCAACTTGGTTTGTCTTTGTATAACATACACTATGAAACACAATGTACTTAAAATGTGCTTAACCCTACCTTAATTTACCCCTGAAAATACACCAAACCCCTTCATTTGAATTAAGTACCCGTTAATTTGTGAAACCGACCCCTTAATTGTATCTTAAAATTAGATTTAAGGCATGAGTGTAAAACCCCTTATTCTTAAATTTAAGGCGTTAATTCAGGAGGTTCTGTTATTTAAGGGGCAAATTTGAAAAAGTAAGGGGAAAATTCAGTAGTTTTACCCCTTAATCAGCCTTAATCTGTGCACTTTTTCCCTTTATTTTCCTTCATTTCCTGTATGGGAAATTAAGGTCAAAATTAAGGTAGTTTTAAGGGGTAATATTAAGGCGTTTGGTTTCGTAATGAGAACATTGGCTGTTGGTGTTATCCTTTAAGCATGCTGAACTGTTCAATGACATTACATTAACAGCAGTTTGAAAAGTGTCTGCCTTCGCATGACTTCCATGTGCTAGCCTTTACCCTCCCTTTGTTGGTAGCACCGTGTGATATGAGGAGACCTAACTAGTGGGTAGAAATTGGCAGTGACTGAATTGAGGACCAAATGGGACACAAATCAATGAATGAATTAATGTATGTATGCATATATGGATGGATGAATGGATTAATGAATGAATGAATGAAATGTAGAGACTTCTGTTGCTTTTCCACTGGCACGAGGAACCGTACCATACAGCAAACAAAGGTTTTTCCATTACAAATGAAGCATGCTGTCATGGCCCTGCTTGATGGCAGGGCCAAAAGCAGGCCGCAGCCAAATTGATGGTGTCATCACTTTCTGATTGGTCAAAATGTTGTCATGAGAATAGACAGATTTGAAAAGAGATCATTATTTTTCACTGACTGCTCAAAAAAAAAAACAAGCTCTACTATCTACTTAGACTGAAGATACATTTGAGTGGGAGTTTTCTAACACTGTGAAAAACACAAAGGTGTACCATGACATTGCTAACAACTTAGCTGGGCTAGGTTTTTATTGCGCAGCTAAACAATCCCGAGAAAATAAAAAAACTCAAACAAGACTATTAAATAAGCTCTGCCAGAAAAAATTCCACAGTTGTCTCTATGGTTCTATGTCACCACTGCACTGCTGATGCTTCACCAACACCGTTACCTGGCTAAGATACAATGGAAAAATCAAAGTGTCCTACAACTTCTGTGAAATCGTAGTGCGGTTTAGGTACAGCTCTGTTCCTGTATACCTATGGAAAACTGCCTTTTGTGTGTTGCCCAGTAATATAGTGGTGTGTTAATTGTTTGTTATTCATAGGGACTAACAGGCTTTGGTGTTTCAAATAGTTGTATTGACACTGACACCATTATCCCTTGTACAGTCTTTGTGTGTCTTTGTACACAGCTGGTGAGGATGGTGTGCTGTATATTCTGTAAGAGAAATAGACCAGAGAGTGACCTTTTTTGCCATGCGTGGGCGGGTTAGGGAAAGTGCCTCAGGCCACTTCAACAGAATTTCCCACTGACTTCCAGTTACTTTCTGCTAAGTGTTAGTGTTTTATGCGCATATCATGAAGTTCAGATAATATTATACTCATCAATAGCAGGTACTGTAATCTTCACAAAGTTACAGGCCTGATGAACTGTTATTTTTTGAATACATTGTTGTAATGTGCACACACTTTAACTGCTGAATATGGAACTGCACTGCAGCACAAACCTAAACATCCCCTCTAGCTTTTTATCACCATCCTAATGAAATCGCAACATGGCTTATGAGTCTGGATTCGTAACAGATGAAGAAAGAACTGAGAATCAGGCACACCTTTTCAGCCAATTACGCCTGGGTCTGCTTTTGACATTGTGGTGATTAGCTGACCATTTGGCGATTAGCAGATCAGTAAAAGTGTGTCAAGTGAAGTCAAGAGTGACCTGCTAACATCACATCTAGCTAACGAATGCAATACCTCGGAGAAACAGCAACAAGCCTTTGCATATTTGTATATTAATTTATGTTGAACAGTTGAATGATAATTAAGAAAAGCAGAATGAAGAAGGTCACTGATTTGCAGTCCAACTTTCAAGGTAAAAAACAAGCCCCAAAACCAAGGTTATTATGTGTTTTTCCATAATGTTTGGAGAATTAGAAAAAACAATTTATAGGGCACATTCTTAAAGTGCTTTAGGAACAGAATAAAATTGAGTGCAGTAATAATTGCTGGAAAAAATGTCTATTTCAGTACAATGAAAATAATGTGAAATGAAATGGTGAAATGAAACAGTGTATTCGCCATGGTCTCTTCCGAGGATAGAGCTCCGTAGAATTAAAACATTTTTAACACATAAAATATTGTAACTTGACTTTAGAATTAAAAATCATATTCATATGTGATAATATTTTATTGAAAGTGCAGTAAATATTTTTGTGATGCACAGTATGCTTTTCTAAGCATGTCTGGGATCATAACTATCATAATAAGTCATGTTTAATAGGATTTAATGCAGCACAGTTACATGATGTGTTTGGATAAAAGAGTTTTTGTTTTTCTTACTAGCACAGTGTATCGAAATATAGTGAAATGTATTGTAGATCATGAAAATATCTTGTATATACATTATATACACATTTGAATATGATACACTGATAAAACGCGCAAATGTTTTTGGCCAGTATTTTTAAAATCAAATGATTTACATTAATAATAAAAAAATAAATATGTAAGTCTGATGACATCAATGAATTTGAGTTTTTTTGTTTGTACTTTTACTGCATTTTTACATTTTTAATAGTAGTTTATTCATCTTAATAAGTAAAAAAAAAATACCATAAGATGAATGAAAATGCTGAAATGGTTTCTAAGCATTAGGTGTGGTTCACTCTGAGGTAGTGGTCAGAGCGCAAAGAGACAGAGGAGTGAACTTTCTTCATTTTTAATCACAAAGACAGCACCCTAGGTTGACTGTTTTCAGTATTTGAACACAATTGTATGTGTGAACAACAAAATGTCCTCTACCACAGACTGCATACAGCACTGAAACGTCATACTTCAGCATTCAGTTTTTGGGGATTATACATAACTTAAACAGCTAATACAGGATACTCACTTTATTCACGCAGATGATAAATTAATGGATGAGCTTCAATCTGTGACCTGTTTACCATGAATTCACACACAAAAGGAACCAGAATGAAACATTTTTTATATGTATAATAATTAAAAAAGAGGCAAACATGATAGAGCATGAGTTTACCCGTTGTTGGATTGTAAACATCACACTCTCAGACTTTTATGGAGTTTCAGTTCACACATTGAAAGTAATTTTCATAAATATCAGTTTTGCCATAAATGTATCGATACCACCACAAGCTTATCCACAATACATTAATGTACTGATATTTTGAACGCAGCCCTAGATATACCCCTAATGACTGGATACATTTTGATGAGCAATTCCAGTAGTGATCTGATGGGAACAATCAACTGCCAAGAGGGTTCATTTGAAAGTGGTTGGTTTAGTTGGATTGAGTAGGCTTGATTAGGCTTTAAAGATGCAAACTATATGCCCCCTGTATAATTGGCTGGTTTTGCTTCATTACGTGTGGCAACAGATGGTGTCATTGTTTTAGATCTGAAAATGGGAACATCGGCGATGAATATGCATATCTAATATGCATTTACTGTTTTGTTTTGACCTTTTTATGAAGTGTTTCCTACAGGTGGATTTTTGAAGGTGGCACATACTGTTTATTAAATTTAAAGAGAGTGAAAGACCACGAGACAATTGCTCAAGCGATGGTATAGTAGAGGGTTTACTGGGCTACTACTGGATTCCTGAAAGGCATACAATGAGTGACTGGTGCACTGTGTGAGATAAGAGAGAGAGCAGAAGACATATGTGTGGTGGAATAGTGGTAGGAGGAGGTAGTGATTAGATTTTTATGATCAGGAATGTGAGCAGCTTTGATGACAAATTGATTGCATGTAGGGGTCCAGATGAGGCATCCGAGGAGACCCATGTGAAGGGGGATTTGAATGACCTTTGTTAATAGAATGCACCATGGTGGTATTATCTGGGTGAATGAGTATTGATTTGATGGCCATTGATGCCCCATAGAGATGCAGCAACGCCAATGAGGTGATGTTTGGGTGATGTTTGGGAAGGTGCGGAAGAGACCTCTTCACAGAGTAAGGAGTCAAACTCACAAGGCCGGAGTGGAGCGACCACAGGGATAGGTACTAATCCCTCATGCATTAACACATTGGTGGACGTTGCACAGCTGTACACTGGGGAGAAAGAGAGGACAAAATTGTCGAAAAGTCAGGGCATCTGGAAGAAAAGAAGCAGAGCTCTAGGTCAGTGCAGTGGACAGGGTTAAACTGAACACGACTGTGTTGAGCACATGTGCAGTAAAGGACTGACTGTGGGGCAGCAAAGAGGTGGTTGAGATGTGACAACACGACACACAGGTCAGTTTGACTTGAGCTCGCATGAATAGACTCCCTCAATTCATAGGTACCCTGAATGGAATTTCTTTCAGAGGCAGAGTTTTCACCATCACATGTGAACATGTCCTCGCCCCTGGGGAAGTCAGGCAACAGTGCCATTATTATGCTGCTTTTATTATTGTTGTTTTGATGTCACAGTTGTGGAGTGGAAGTGGATGTACTAATTGCATGCGCGCCACCATCTACACGTTCATACAGCAATAGGCACAGTAGTGCTACATCTCTTGTGCTAGAGTTCTGACATTTGAAGTGTCCCTTGGGTAAGAAGGTCCTCAGAAAAAAAAAGAGACTTAATAACCAATGGCTTCAGCCTGGTCTGCACTTCCCTCCCTTGGGCTGTGAAGGTCTGGTTTTGCTCCTCTGCTTGTCACGCTTCAAATCCATCATAAAGCATTTGCTCCGGCCATCCCCTGGTGTCAGTATTGGGCCAGAGTTCTAACTGGGGGGCTGTGTTTTGACTCACAGTGATTTCTAGTGCAGGCAGATTTGTGTGCAGTGACTTATGTGTGGTTAAACGGGCACTGGAGAAGACATCTCCTCTCTGACCCCACAGTTGCTGAATGGAAGATGAGTCTTGTAGGATCTCTTCTTTATCCTACTTCCCATCTGTCTGTCTGTAGTGTAACCACTAAAATCAGCCTGATCATATTGATTCTTAGAAGAAACATAAAGAAACTTGTAAAAAGACTACAACAGTAACCAGCCTCAGCCTTGTGCTTAACTTCATAACTTTTAATTGCATATTACGTTTAACACAAATTTGCAATGAACACTTGCTCCATGAACCTCCTTTTATAATCATCCTTTTTATCATACATCTTCTATTGCCATCCAAATCCTGCAGTACCCAAAAATATAATATAGTTTTCCATCTCATCTTGAAAGACTTTCGAAAGAATTCTGGTCGAGGAGCAAGAGCAGGACACGTGAGCCAGACTGATGGTGAGAGACAGCAGCTGTGTGTCTTCACACTTAAGCGCATCTGTACTTAGATTTTGCATTAATTTCTCTATTTTATTTTGCAGTTAGTCTTTAATCATGTTTTATTTCATTATTTACTTGACACCATCTTTTACATCAAAGTGAGAATGCACGTATCATAAATGTCATAAAGATTAATATCATAAATGTCAGTGTACCCTTTCATCATTCTTGTCTGGACTATTGCACTTATGTGTAAAAATAGGTCCTTTTGCACAGTTTGTAAATCTAACCAAAGTAGGCAAAACTGGAACTACCTACTACTTCTGATGCATTCATTTATTTTAGAATAAATTGATTGCTGTAAATCAATTGTTAATGTGTTTATTTATATTTGATTTTTTACAATTTGTTATGAAACAATATAAACTATTTTTGGCACAGCAATATTTCTGTCCACCTGCCTGATTGGGCAAGGTGGGGAAAAAGCTAATGTTAAACCCTTTAACTTTTTTTTTTTTTTTAACTTAATCTACCATTTCTGTAATTTAGAAAAGAACCCATATGTCATTCTCAACATCAAGTCCTTAATTTTTTAATTCGAGATTTATGCAGAGTGGCCAGGTGGTGGCCTGCCATCATGATGGTCCTGGCTTCAGTTCCTAGCCAATTGGCCAGAGTCCTTTCTGTGTTCAGTGTGCATGTTCTCCCAGTGTCTCCATGGGTTTCTGCTGGGAGTTCAGTTTTTCTCCCACAGTCCAAAAACATGTACATCATGTCAATAATAGATGCTAAATTGCCACTTGGTGTGAATATGTTTGTCTCTTTGCCTGCCTTGCACTGGACTGGTGACCTGTCTAGGGTGTTTATCCGCCTTCCGCCCTAAAACCGCTGGGATAGGCTCCAGCACCGACCGCGACCCTGGTTAAGATAAGCGGCTTAGATAATAAGATTTATGCGATTCAAGAATGTCCATCAACAGTATCCACAACATTGGCTCAGGCTTCAGGTGATCTCTTCTGTAGCCTTGTCTTTTACAGCAGCTTAAGATCAGAGTTGATGGTGTGGCACTGTTCCTGCGCATAGCTGGACGTTTTCACTGCTGTCAGAACAGATGGAGGTTATTTTAATAACACACTCATCACCTGCTAACACTGTCAGCAACTCTGGCAACACCCCCAGCGCCTCTGTCCGATCTGCAGCTGAACCCTGTTCCAGAGTTCAGTCCACAGACTATAGTTTATATAGTTCTTATTTTTTATTTTTTAGCTATAACAAAGAATGCATTAATGTAGCACTGAGACAGCATGGGAGATGGTGATAGAGGAAAGTAATTATGATAGATTGATTATGACAAATAATTATGAACCTTTTTAATGGCCCTTGGTTATATACACTCTTTAATGGATTCTGACAGTTGTGAAGGTTGTGCTTCTGGCTCACAAACCCGTACAGCTGGATCTGATGACCCAGTCCCTGCTGGCCTGGGATACTCAGTGGTGATGCACTGGTCCAGCTCTTTCTCTCCAGTATTGGAATCAAATTTCTCAGGGAATGGATTGATACCGAATACCGGTCTGATTCTAGTTCTCTGATAAGGCGCTTGTGTTTCATACTAGTACTTGCATTGAAAAATAGAAATTAAAGCAGTGTGTTTTAAGAGTGATTTTAAACTGTATCGCTAATACGCCCCTTGATCAAAACTACCTATGTTCATTGTGTCAGTGTAAAGTGGGTGGGGAGGGGGCATGACTTTCCGATGCATGTGCCAACACACAAATAACTGGCCTTTTTATGAAGTCACTTATAAATTCTATGAATTTTTTTCGTTGAAGCGCTGTCACAGCTGGCAGTTTTTTAGTATTGTGCAAAATAATATCCAGTATTGACACTACAAATAAAATGAAGAGGTACATGGGAGCTGTTGAAGGAAAATTCATTGAATTTTCTAATTAAAAAACTGTAAAAATGCATAGCATTTTCACACATTTTCATTACACCACAAAACGAAATGAAATAGATGTCACATTTCTAGGAATAAGGTGCAGCATTCATTAGAATGCCAAAGTGATGAAGCAGGTAGAGTTTTTTTGAGCCTTGGTGATATTTGCACTAAACCCGTCACTGGCCAGACCTGCTCTACCTCTAGTGCAGTGTGTGATTGTCTGGTCGGGCCCACTGCGCATCGCATCATTTTCTTGTCACTGGCATAGGAGCTCTGACCTCGGTGACATCACACATACCACCCTGCGATTGCGCTAATCCCCTGTCTATCTGTCTGTCTCTACATGTCATTCCTGTCGCGCTGCACCATGTTGAAGAGGTCGCAGTGTTGCATGCTGGTGCAGCGCTATGGTGCTCAAGCTGACAGTCTTAAATGTCAGATGGGCTTTGCTGTCTCTCAGCGCTCTGGCACCATACGGATTGTGTCCAGTGCTTAGCTCTGAGTCATGGTAGAGTGAAGGAAAGGGCATCTCTCTGTAGATCCTCATTCTCTGCTGCAGAGATGACAAGACTTTCGGATGTTTGGTTGGCTGCATCATTTTCCATTTATGAATGGGAAGACAGACAACCCAGGGTAGACCTCTGTTTTCGTTCCACTGTCAGCATTTGAGCAATTTCTTTGTGTGGGCGTGCGGGCGTGTGTAACAATGTCAGTGAAAGTGTGCGGAAGACAGAATGGAAGTGGAGGCGTTTTAGGCATGCAGCTGGAACTAATTCCTGCATATTTATCCTGGCTACTGTGAGCAGGCTAAGGGTTAGCGTCTGGTGCTAACTGGACCATGTTAAGTCCTCGGAGAACTGCGCTGTGTGTTAGAGGGAGGCAGATAAAGTGGCAGAGTTTAGTGCTAACTGGACCATACCAACTTCTGTGAAAGATGAGCAGGCAATCCTTGGTCGAGGGAGAGAGCTCAAAGCCAGCATCTGGAAATAAATGGGTGATACTAGGCTACACAGAGCTTTGTTATTTCTAAGAAAGCTTTGAACAAGGCTCGAACAAGCACTAAGAGTATTAGTGCTCGCTTTATAGTTTGTTGTAATGCGTTATGAAAAAAAGACAAAATAGAAATAAAGAGGCTGGATTTGCAAGGCATACGCACACACACACACACACACACACACACACACACACAAATATATGTATGTGTGTGTGTGTGTGTGTGTGTGTGTGTGTGTGTAAAAACTTTGTGAATATATAGAGATCTGAATGGATTTTCATTGTGCCCCGTGTCTTTGAATACGTTAAAATCTGTTTGCACATACTTGATGAGAAGATTTAGACTCAGTATTTATCTTTCTGTCTATCCATTTTTCCTCGGTCTGCTCTTCCTTCATCCTCCCACCTGGATGTTCTGCCGTCCTCCCACCTGGCCTCAGTTTCACCCCAGTGCTCATTTGTCATTCACTTACTGGGAGAATTGGGGGCCATTGCTGTCTCTTGATTTAGTTTCACATGCCCTGCTGCTTTACCATGGCATATTTTATTCCATTCTTTGTGTGTGTGTGTGTGTGTGTGTGTGTGTGTGTGTGTGTGTGTGTGTGTATACTATATATTTACAAGGAAACCCCACCCTCTGCCAAA
>JBBPCZ010000037.1:4717517-4730604 GCA_037974445.1 Brycinus macrolepidotus
CTGTGTATGTCTCTGTTGTGTGTATATCCCCTCCCACCTGCACCTAGACTGTAGAGAAGAGCGTGTGTGTGTGTGTGTGTGTGTGTGTGTGTATTATGTATTTATAAGGAAGGCCTGAATTCTGCCAAAAGGCATGCTGTTTGGGGCACTAAGAAAAGGAAGCAATTCAAAGTTGGTAGAAAAGGGACCTGAAGAAAGTGGAAAATAGGAAAAGAAGCATGATGTTTTATTGATATGGGTAAACAGCTGGATCCCAGAAGCAAGTTATTGAGAGCAAAAAGAAATTAATGGGAAAACTTGCAGAGGAGTGTGCGGAAAGGAGCACATCTCTTACATACATGGCTGAGTGGGCCCAAGCTGATGGACAAACACGTGTTAGCCTGCAGAGTCAATCAGAGCTTCATTAAGGAGCTAAATGAGTTTTTATGGATTTAATAGGTGACCTGTACACCTGCGCAGTGCTGTGCAAATGCAGCAGGGCTCATGGTCTTGGCCCAGGGTCCACTGGGAAATTAAGTGGCCTTGCAAAAAGGGCATAAGTTAATGGTTTGTGTTTAGTCTCAGTTAAATCCGTTAATTAGCTAATCAAAGACTGTGCCTCTGTAATACTGGCACAAACAGACATATAGGCTCTTAAAGACACATCCCAGTATTTTTCAGTAGCAGTTTTGTGCAATATGTCCAGCATTCATATCAGTATGAATTGCTCACATATTTTGCACCATATGGTACAGTTTACCATACGAACAGAGTGTGCAATTTAGCTTTAATGGGGCAAAAATCTATTGTCTCCACCGGTGAAGTTTGCCTGAGGTGCAGTCCAAAGAAAGCGTGTAACGTATTGAGCAACTTTATAAATATCAAGAGGTTGAGATAGACAAGTCAAGACATCCTTAGGCTGTTTTTACACCTAGTTTGTTTACTGAAATCTGCACCAGTGGGTTTTATTGCGGCACTGTATCATTTCCATTTGATTTGCTTGATTTTACAACCAAATCAAATTAAATTTGGCTAATTTGGCTCAAATTACACATGTGGGTATTTGATTGACCAGAAATTTGGCAGGGATCAAAGCACTCTGTTTCTTTTATGTTCCCCTCCATTACAGCAAAAATGAACCAAAGCAAAACATTTGTTTATCCCTGTTTAAAATCCATATCTGTCTCTCAAATATAATCCCGATATAAATGTATTATCCTGCCCTGATTTTATATTAAAGTCTATGAAAAATTAAGAGTCTGTTTAAGAAATTCAAGTCTTTGTGTATTACAGTCAAAGCAAAGAAAAAAAACCCCCAAAAACCCAGAGGTCTGCTTCTATAAAACTGAGTGGTTTTTTAGGTTGCTGATGCCCTTGGATATGCAGCAAGAGGAACTGAAGAGGAATGGACCTTTGCTGTAACAATGGAGACCAAGCAAGGCTGAATGAAATACAGTGCTGTAAATATATTATTAGCAGGCTTGTGAGATTGTATCCAATATACCACCATCAAATGACAATACTATCATAGGGGGAACGCAGTGACAGGCAAACAAGAGCTGTTTTCCAAAAACAAACAAACAAAGCACGTCTGAACGTGTTTTTAGCTCACGTAGGAGAACAGTGTCTTAAATATTGCTTGAGGGGCTCCTATTAACCTTCTGACCGAGAAGCCTTGAAACTGAGAAGCTGGTAAAATTGTACTTTGACAGCCTATAAATTGCCTCTTGTTCAAAAAGCTAAAGCTTACTGTGTTAAGTAAGCCTACAGATTGTAGCCTACTACTGTTATTAGGCCTGACTAATAACGTAATACATTTCTTGTAGAGTTTAACAACTTGTATGGAACCACAGTGTCAGTCAGTTAATGTTTCAACATTTATGTTTCATTATTGAAGATGTTCCGTTCATGAAAGGTTCCTGCACAGCTTTAAAGTGAATGGAAATAAGTATTCAGACATTATTATTATTATTTGATCTACTTCTAACATATATATACAATTAAAATGTGCACACATAATGTCTAATGTCATTATTATACTTATAGGTATGGACATAAATATGAATTCATAAGGATAAACGTTTAAAAATTGTAGAAGGTTTTTAGGTCTTTGCTAGGACTCAGCTTGTAATAAGCACAACCACAGTAGAAAGAAAAAAAGATGCCTTGCACTGCTTTAGAACGTTCTGAAGACAACATCAGGTCTAGAATGTAGCATTGTCTACACACTGAGAGAAAACACAGATTGAGAAACATGTGCTTTCCTTTAAAGCCACAGAAGGAGCGTTTTCTACCGCTGAAATTGTCCATCTTCCACGCCCATCCATTGCAATAAGTGCAAACTATCTACTATCTGTCAATCAGTTTAAGCCTAATTA
Organism: Brycinus macrolepidotus; assembly: GCA_037974445.1. NCBI lineage: Eukaryota > Metazoa > Chordata > Actinopteri > Characiformes > Alestidae > Brycinus > Brycinus macrolepidotus. Next base: position 4,719,875 of record JBBPCZ010000037.1, read on the forward strand.
TTACTTTAGTATGATATCTAACATATCTTATGACCATTAACTTCTCCTGGTCGGTGAAAGGGCTAATTATTGTGAAATGTAGTAATTTTCTAAGTTGAAGAGTTTTAGATGCCTGACATAACATATGTGACTGATATTTTTAGTTTTGCAGTTAATCCTAAAAGTGCATAGATTTTATTTTTGTGGCTGAATGAATTGTTATTAAGAAAAGGGAATTGTAGCAGATGAGAGTTTAGAGCAATGTAAGTGCACGCTTTATTACTGCATATCAGGTTACCGTAACCATAATGTGTAGCTCGGTAGCTAGGTAAGATTTAAAATGAAAACAAAGCAGAGCCAGCTAAGCAATGACAACAGTAACTGTGTTTGCAAACATGAGTGCTTGAATTTCTTTATCTAAGAAATTGGACCGACAATTAAGATATTTATATGGAGCATGAAAAGTAACCTCTACAAAAATATGTTCAAAATTTTAAGTATTTTCATTGCTGTAGGTGGCAACATTGTGATTTTAGTCTCTTACTTAGTTGATGAGTGGCAGATTAAACAAGTAGAAATATTATTTTATTTATCACCATCAGGATTTTAGTTAGTGGCTGCAGCAATTAATGTTCCCCTCCTCATCCATTGGTAGAACGCAAGAAAGGCTCTGAGCTCCCGGTTTTAGCGTGCTCCTCACATAAGAGTAAGAAAAGTATCATTATATTTAGTATCATTGTATTTATTTTGTTTGAGTGAGTCGTCATACTTGTCATGCCTTCATATCAACCTCTTATGGTAAATGTATTTTAAAAAGAGACAAATAATGAGCTGGAGGGACCAGGTGCAAAGCCAAGAGTCTCCAGGAGACGAATCTGCAAAAAAATGGACATTTGTTTTGCAGTGGATTGCTCTAAATGTCAGAGATTGATAGTGATAGTCCAAGAAATATTGAAGCAGGCGTTTGTCCTGAAGTACTGTTTCATATGTATGTGGACAGTAGCCTACATACATATATTCATGTAAGTGCATCTGTGCACATACAGTTCGTCCTGCCTGTTTGTATAGAGTGCATGCACGACAACTCCTGAAGTACAGCACAGTAAGTGGTCGTTTAGTGCTATGCCACGTTTTCCAGAATCCATCTACCATTCACATCCCCACCGTGAGTCTTAGTCTCTGGCTGGTCCTACCTGACTGGGTTTATGGAGTGAACATCTGCTCTGTCAGCCACATGGCCTCCGTAGTAGTTCCATTATTCATGTCTTAGCTTTATCTGGGGCAATGCCAGTGTTTCTCTAGTCTCCTCGCAGCCCCTCTGCCCCCCGTGACCTAGTCATCCATTTGAGCACTCCATTCAGAACGCCCGTGAAAGTGGAGAGTGACATCATCAGGTAGAAAGCCCAATACTGTACCTTTGCTCTGAGGCACCGTGATGAAACATTTAGATAAAAGACATCCTGGCTTCACTAATTCATGAAAGTTGCTGTCAGTTGGTTATATAAAGGTATTAATGCCTGACATCGGTTGAGATGTAAGTTTTACCTGAAGATTCTCTATCCGTTCTTTCGTTTCTGATGCGTCTTTACTCTCTCCCTTTAACTTTTGGTTTGCACATGACTCAGTGGCTTTGAGTGAGTTCTTTTTTTTTTCATTGTGCTTTTCAATCTAATCACTGTGTCGAGACGTATCATAGGCAGATGTGCCTAACAGCTGCATGGTGACTAGCGAAACCTTTTGAACCAGTCAATCAATTTGTTTGTCTTAATTCACTCGCAGACATGGTGTGGGCTGTAATTGATTTGGTCCAATCACAGTCAATTAGCATGCAGCTTTCTCAATTAAGCTGTGTGTATGCGTATGTGCGTGGTGTTTATGTGTGCACGCATGTGTGTGTGTGTGTCTGGGGGAGGGCATTGTCAGCTAAAGTGGCTCGGTGCAGATGGGTAGAGCGGGTGGTGGGATTAGGTGTGTTTGCATGGGGGTTTGCTGTAGAATCTGGCACACTGACGGTTCAGCACAGTCCACCACCCTAAACCTCCTATACTCTCCTCCTAAACCTGTCAGCTTTTCCAGGCATCGACCACCTTCCCCTAGCGCTGCAATCTCTGCTATTCATGGCTCCATATACTTGGTTTCACTAAAACAAAGCTTGTTTTGACTAAACAAATACTGAATAAGACGTTTTGCTCCAATCCCAGTGTATGTCAATATAAAGCAAATAGTTAAAAGAGTCAAGTTTGGCCAAGATATGCCAGACTTTCAGCTACAAGCATGCATTTTCTTTGAACATTGCTTTGAACATACTGTTAACGCTAAATATTCACGTTTTTCATGAGGGTAGTTTCACACCATTTTGAATAAAGCTTAACCTCAGTAAGATCGCAGACTTTCTATTTTCGTCTATTTTCGCTTTGCATTTTAAAATGGTTCCACAGTGCAGATATCTGTTATGAAAACCTGCTTCACTACGACTAGTTATGAGTATTGTTTCTTTATGTCACCTCTCCAACAGTGATTTAAATGAGATGCAATATAATACAATAGCTTTAACAGAAAACAGGATTGTTTGATGGAGCTGAATTTCCCTGATGTTGTGTGGTATCCACTTTTTTAAAACCTTCAGACTGTCTTCAAACATTGTAAAATCGTGAGGGAAGTGGGTGGGGAGGGCTTGTGTAAAAGTGTCCTAAGTGGCATAAAAGCATTTATGTTGTTTTTGTACCATCAAGTTTATTTCACATACATGGTCACTAAAAAAGAGAAAGCAGTGCGCAGTTATCAGTTCATCATTCAATAAATGTAAAACATTAACATCTGCTCAAAGCTAAATGGTGCTGCTAACCAGGGGAAAAGCAGCTGCTTACCTAGCATGATAACAGTTCTGCTCACTACAGAACATGTTTGATTCTAGCTAATTAAAGCGCTGACGATAACGAATAAAATCCTAATCCGGAGACTATCCTGAAAGTTCTCCTGGGTTCAAAGATCATGTGTTTTTTTCAGTTTGTTTCTAAAACCTAAAATAGAAGAAATTTGGGCATTTTTGTTCTTCACGGGCATTTGCGTCTGATGCCATTTTTATTTTTTTTTTACATGTTTTTAAATTACAATAACTTAGGAACACCAAACAAAGCTCAACATGACCTCTGACTTCTCGAGCATCAACAGAAACCAGGGGAACTTACAAGGAGTTGTTTTGCTGTATGATGATGCAATCGTGCTCCTCGTGTTCTAAAGGTTAAGTGCTTAAAGCGTTAAACTTGAATGCCCAGTGATGGCCGGAATCAAACGTGTGTAGCTCCTAGCCATCACTGAGCCACTGTCATGACTAGTTTTATTGAAGTGTCCCTGGGCCTGATTTTTCCCTATCTTTGCACCAGCACAACAAATTGGTGATACTGGTAAAATTGGTAATATTGGATATTTCAAATCAGACCAGGACATCCCTAGACAAAACAAATAAGATCAATATCATCGATAGGAATGCACCTACTGAGCCGTGCCTGCGAGCGATTTTACCTCAGAAGAACCTGCCTGGCACTGAAGCTGAGGCTCAAATCAATAGCTAGTCACCTCCCCGTGCGTTCTCAAGTTTCTCTAATTAACAGAATAGAAGAAGGCTTCTGCTCTGTTGGCCAAGACTCACGCATCAGTGCTTAATGTGCACTTGTCCGTTGGTCCAGATGTTGAGACTGCGGGGACTGCGGGCAGGAAGCTGACCGTTCTGGCTCCATTCGATGAGAGAACAGAGCAATGCAGGGAGCCGTGGTGAGCAGCTGTTTCTACGCAGTGTCTGTGTGGTTGTCATCTGGCCAGTAATCTGGTCAGTGAAGGGCATTGAGATTACTGAGGAAGAGAAGGGGGTGGACCCCAGCTGTCTGTTCCCTTGTGAGACCCCGAACAAACATACACACGTAAAAACACATGCACATAGTGCTGAATTTGGGACAATAGACCCATTGCTAACTCCATGGACAGAGATTATCATCTCTCAGTACTTTTACTGTCTCTCTCTCTCTCTCTCTCTCGCTCTCTGCCATGAACACATTCCTTCATGCCCTCACTCCCATACACATATATTCACATCCTTCGCTTCCCTCACTTGCTTCTGCCTCCTCCTCCACTCCTCGGGGCCCCTGGCTCTCTTCCCACTAGTCATGTTCTCCTGGCTGGATGATGCGTGCATGTCTCTTGTGCTTCCTTGATGCTAACTCACATGGACATGTTGCGCGGCATTGTGGGATGCAGCTTTTGGTCATATTGCACCACAGGATGTAATTCTGTTGATGATGATGAACCTGCGGGGCTCATCATCTATTTTTGCCCAAGTCTTTCTTCAATATTAATCAGTGCGTTGGCATCTGAGCGGATGGCAGGGGTATTCTCACTCAGCTCTAATGAGGCCCTCTACTCTTTCTTAAAGAATTTTAAATGTGTCTGCTCTCCACATGAAATCCAGTTCATGCTACTTTTCCCCCCATCATATTCTCTTCATCTAGCTGTTATTCCTGGTCCTGCTGTTTGAGAAATAAGCTCAGCTCTGGTGGAGTTTTGATGCATTCTCTTTCAAGGTTCGAAAGGAGTGCCAAAGGGTTACTGTCCACTGTTGCTATGAAGAGAAGCAGTGCTTTTTGTAATTCTTTCACAGTCATGTATTCCATGTTCTGCAGTTTTTTTCTTTGAATGGTATCCGTCCATCAAACCGTTAGTTTATGTTGCGTGCTAAGACTTTAATAGTGAGTAGCACAGATAGTGTGTAATTACACCAGCTCCATGACAGTGGAGTCAGTAGGACACAATGGGCCTTAACAAAAGATCAGAAGATCAGTATTTCCACTGCCATTAAGTACAGCTCAGCTACTCAGGTACGTATCAACACATTGAGGAAATGAAAAAGAGTTGGTGCAGATGTGAGGGAGAGAATTTCAGCAGACAGAGGCGGAGCGGGCAGTGAGTGTGTTGCCTCCCTGGAGAGTTGCAGGTCAAGGCTGCATTCGGGCCCCGCAGCGTGATGCAGTTTTGGGGCGGGGGGAGTGGGGTGTTAGTGGTGGGGGGTGGTGGTGGTTGGAGTGTCTGTGGGGTCTGTCTGTGCGGAGGGCCTCAGGGCAGCCGCAGTAATGAAAGTTTCCCTGTGGTGCGCACTGCAGTGTAATTACACTCAGAGATGCCCACGGCTCGGTCTCGTGCACTGACTTTCATATTAGCCAAACAAGCCAAGCACCACTGTGCCCTGGTCCTCTCACCGCTTTCACTTTAGAGAGGAAAAGAATAAGATAAACCTCAACCACATGCTGCCATTTCTCGTGTAGTTTTCTGCAGAATCATTTGCTGTGTCTGAGTCACATAGGCCTCGCTAGGCTTACATACAGTCATCGGATACAGTTAACAAAAGTGAAAGCAGACAACTGACAAGCGTTGTTTTCCTCTCAGCTGCCTCTTAACACAGCAACACATCCTTGAAACGACGACTCAGGGAGACGAAGTCTGTATATGAAATGGAACAGCACTGAGTAAAACTGAAAACAACATGAGTTTCAGGTGTTTTTGGAGTTCAAACTAGTAACTGTGTAAGCTTATTTTTTCCGGCAGGCTCACATTGTTGATTTTGTTGTAGCCTCTTGCTCACATAGCATTATGACTGAGGGGTACATAATATCCACTTATTGTAGCATACATCATGACTCACAATACGAATCTGCTGTAACATCCAGTTGCTAGTGCATGGCTGCTACCATCCATACCCATTTACTGCTCAAATTAGGCCCTAAAATGTAGCTCCGTCTGCTGCAGGCTGATATTAAGATTTTACTTTTCTATTATATCTGACCAGATAATCATTAATGCAATACTTGTCACATATCAGCAGTGAGTGCTGATAAGTGCACAAGCCTGGTCTTTGTGTTTGCTTTTTTGTTGTTGTTAATCAGAGGCTCTCAGAAGCTTCCCACTGCGGGCTCCACAGTTGGGGGGTTGAAGAGCCTTGGCTACCACCGGCAAGGAAAATGTGAGAAATGAAAGGAAAATGAACACTGCTTTTGAGCAAGACTATTTCAGCAAGAATTATTTGAATGGTTCATTTTTGTTTCTGTTCTAGTGAATGACTAATATGGAGCTGATGCTAGTACTGATATGCAGACAGCAACTGACTCCAGTTGATTTTGGCTTGTTCTTCAATACAGACCAGACTATGAGACTATGAGAATAAAAGATGATTTCAGGGGGTACATCGCCAGAAAGACATGTGTACGTTTTGGCAATGAAAGTGACATGTTATGCTATTAAACTACCATGTTCTTTAACAACTAAAGCAATTAATAAAAGGTACCCTGAAACATTATTAAACAACAGTATTTATATAATAACACTTTTATTTATGATTACACTGTGATTAAAATAATTACAATAATAATCTTATTATTAATACACAGGTATTAATATTAGGATTTTTATTTGCAAATATGGCCCAGTTTATCTGCAGTTCAGATTCTCCTCTGTTTGCTAAAGAATCATTTCATTGCCTGTTCGTAGGGGAAATGCTGGCTCGTTAATGAATTTGTGCAATCACACTGCTAAATGATCTCTTTCCGGTCTGTTTCTCAGATCTCAGGTTTCGTATTTAGCTCAGTTTTTATCTGCCATCTTTGTAAGAAATGTTTCTGAGACTCGGTGGGTCACATTATAGCCTATCACAGGGTCTTATTCAGAACGTGAAACCTGTAGCTGGTATTTATGAACTCTGGTGGGAGAAGACAGTGAATCTACAGTAAGATCACAAACAGACTTGGTCTGGGTGATTCTCGAAACTATAATCACTGAAAAAACAATGCTCAAACAGCGTCTTTTTATTCAAATGACGTCCTCTGAAATGATCAGAATGAACTTCCTGGATATGTAGCCATCTTCTGGCTGTATTTCAGTAAGCTATCCGGAGGACCATGAAAAGCACAGAAAATGAAACTTTCTAACGAAGAGAATACTAATTCTAGTCAAATCAATATTAGTTTCCAGCTAACTTTGTGCCAGTGCTATATTGACCTGAATGGAGTATCAATTGTTAACTTGTCTGTATAGGGTGCATTACTCATAAGAACCAAACTAACAGAGGAAATGAAGTTCAATTAAAATGTCTAACCCGTCCTTTAGGTTCTAGGTTTCCCGTTCTCCTGACCTGAGCCGTCTTCATGTAGCAGCCAAATTGAAGTGTGTTGTGGGTTTTTTTGAACAGATTAATAAAACATTTTGCAGTTATGTTCCTGTAAAAAGATTAGAAGCAGTGGTTCCCTCTCGATACAGAAAGCTAATACATAAACTGTGACCTTTTCTAATTGACGTAACGGCAAACACGCTGATAGTGCCTTAAAATTACTGAACTGGTTGAAAAAAGGATGAGATATTGCAGTCCTTTCAAATGAGAGTCAGATACATTCAGTAAATCATAAATGTGGCAGTTAAGGAGGTCAGTACAATGTTTCATGTAAAACCTAATAGTCCTTGTATCTGCTATGATGGTGTTGATTTTTTTTTATAAAGTTTGCCATATTATACACGCATCAAGGTAGTGGAGCATTATGTTCATATTTGATGGAAGATTGATGGAAGGCTATAGATTTTAAGCTTGTAACAGCCAAGTAACATTTTTTTTATTTTGTATGTTACAGTGTTACAGTTTTACTTTTTCAGTAAAGATTTAAGCTTAAAGCTTGCCTCTAGAGTTGGTTAGCCTCTTATTCTACTAGCCGAGTAGTCCGCTAAGCTGATTTTAAAAAGAACAGAATAAAGGTTTAGAGAATCAATGAGCCAAACAATTGCATGCAACATTCATACATTTTTAACTTCGGAAACACTGGAGAATTCGGCCCATTCTGCTGACTCGGGTCAATGACAAAATGTTCCACTTGATTGACAAAATGCACATATTCATCTTCATACACGGACCAACCAACATTTCAGGCTAATATTCGTATTTTTACTTAGTATAAAAGACGGTGCTTTGTAATAAATCTGTAAAGATCTGCAAATATGTTAAGAACATAACAGTTTTATTACTAAGCACTGTCTTTTTTACAAAGTAAAATCTGAATATTAGCCTGAACATGTTTGCCGGCCAATTTATCAGTCACCCGCTACTTTTTACTTAATCTGGGCTGACCCATTTTCTGAAAGTGTTATAACGCTAAGATCATTACTGTCAATTAAGTGCTGATTGCAGCTAATTGCATCGCCAAAGAGTGTTTGAAATGTTCCAGCGGATGAGGAGAGCCGGGACTCCTGCAGTAGCGACTCTGCAATCTACCAGTCTTGTGGGGGAAATCAGATATTTGATGTTGCACCTAATTGCATTCCTTCGGTTCCTATTCCGTTCATGTTTCACTCCTTCCCCAACTAATGCACTGGTATAATTTTTGTATGCTATGGAGTGAAACAGTGTTATGAGATTACAGAAATCATTGTCAGGTGGCAGAGCCAGCGCCACTTTGAACGCTTCCTCCGTGAGTTGCAGGGAGATGACGTTAACACTGTGGGGATTTGGGGCAAGCTCACCCATGATTGTTCTGCAAATGATTTACACGGGTGGAATGGAAATGTAACCTAGCATTTCTGTTCTGAACAAACCAATATGAAATACATTCCACTGCTAATCTTTGCCCTGAATGAAAAAAAAAAAAAGCAAAATATAGGATTTGTTTACTGGCAGCTTGGCAGTTGCTTTCAGAATGATTGTTCAGTGCCTAGACAAACTGTGCTCGGGTTACTTTAAGTTGATGTGGCTCAGAAGGTGATATGGAGGCACCATAATTTTGCTATTTTCCTATGTTTCTCTTTTTACCAAGAAGGATCAGGACTGGAGGGGAAAAATGAGGGAAACACACCATCATCCCACTAGTGACTAATTAGATCCCAGGCAAGGCAAGCTGCGGAGCTGACTTAATAAGACTGACTTCCACTCCATCGGTGTGAAATTTAAGACATGATGGGCATTAGAGCAATCACAACTGTGGAGATACATATGGAGAACAGAGGGAGGAAGTGATGGACTTGGTGAGAAGACAGAAAAGAGATGGATGACAGACTTTCCATCGACCATCATGCCATTTGTAGCAAGCACCAGGCACGTCTGAACATTTTAATTAGTCTGAGTGAGAGCGGTAAAGCCTGGCCGTTTGAGCAGTATCCTTCTGTGTTTGCTCAATTAAACACTGATTGTAGCTAATTGCCTCCACAAAGAAGGTTTGCAATGAGCCTGTGGATGAGAAGGGCTGGGTCTGTTGCAGTACAAATTTCTCCATCTTCCATCCTCGTGGGGGAAATCAAATATTTGATATGGCCCATAATTGCATTCGCTCCGTCTTTATTTCTCTCATATTTCACTCTTACCCCACCCAACCCGCTGATAAAAATCTCTTCGCTGCAGCGAGATACTGTTTAATATAGCTGTATTTTTAATTCGCTCGAAGGGTTTGTTGTAGGTTTATGACAGTATTAGATGAGCGTTAAATCATTAGCCATTAAGTTAATGTTTTGGAGCTTGTTTTATAAGCGCAATTTATTAATGAAAATGCTGGAGTGTCACTTTCAGCGACTCTTAATTCATCATATTGACCTTTCTTTAATAAGCTGTTTGGCGAAAATATTGTTTTCCTGAGACGCTTCTCTCGGTGCCGCAGCACACCCACCCACATGTACGCTGCCTCTCTTCTGCAGTAGAGAGTTCTTCCTTCACTTTTTCTCTCTCATCTTCTTTCTCTCTTGGATGTGAGGCTATTCCAGTTGGAGGGGGGGGCTCTTTTTTGGGCTTTGCTTCTGCGACTGATGTCTGCCTCTCTTATCACCCACTTCCACACCTGCTCTTTGCTGTGTCGAGTCTCTTAATGCCTTCTCATCAAAGCTGCAGATCCGCTTATGTCCTTCTTCCCGAGCTGAGCCACAGCATTTCTCTCTGTCAGCTGCATGCTTCTAACAGCAGCCAGGCCAGTGGCACCTCCGCTCTGTGATTGCTGGGGGAATAATCAGGCCCAATGGGTGGGGTTGCCGTATGCTTCATCATTTGCTTACACTTTAGTGAAAAAAGGCCCTTGTACAAACTGAAACACATGCATATGGCATGTAACATAATACAGAACCTTAGGGCTGCACAATATACATCATTTGATAATCCTTATTGATATATCAGCCCTCATGGAAAGCTAATATGCCAACATGTCTCTAACCAACCACAACATGTTTTATTGGATGCTGTGGGCACTCCGATCAAGTATAGATAATCTTTGTATGAATCACACATTCCAACAAATGTAAATCATTCTGGTTAGAAATGATACAGGTCGTACTTTACCCGTTTTAGGTTGGCTATGGGATTTTAATGCACTGCAAACCCATTTATTTATTTACCCCTGTAGCCATTCCTGAGTCAGCGTGCAATGCTGTTTACTTTATAGCATATGAATTACAGTGGTACCCCACTTAACGAACGCCTCACAGAACAAACGTTCCGCATAACGAACGCTGCCGCGACCGCGCACGTGACTCACAGAACAAACACGTTTCACACAACGAACCGCATGTCACACGTGAAAATCAAGTTTTATGTTAAAATGGGTGAATCCGGCCAGATGTGTCTCAGATGAAGACAAAGCATCATGTTGTGTTGTTTCTCCCCATTAGTGTCATTTCTTCCCTGTTTTGATGTGTTTTTGGTGTCTGTGTGTTTACTGGTGGTTAAAATTGAAGGTATTCTCATTGCAGGACAA
>JBBPCZ010000037.1:4731779-4749207 GCA_037974445.1 Brycinus macrolepidotus
AGTAATTTTTTCGATTTTTCGCGGCGACCTGGAACGGATTACACGATTTCCCTTAGAAGTCTACGGGAAATTGTGTTCTGCACAACGAACTCCCCGCATAACGAACGCGCCGCTGGATACCACTGTATATAATACATACATTATATGAAGCACATTGCATGAAAAACACTAATTTTGTTCCTGACTACGGTACAAGAAGTGATCTAGGTATGATAGTGATGTTGTAGAACAAATCTTTTATATGACTCAAGCACGGTTCATGCATTATGGATCTTTCAGGGTTTTGAGGCTGCTGCTTTGGGCCTCTAAGCTCCAGGAGGAAAGTGGAAACTTTTGGTAGCTTGTTATGGTTGAGTGGTGTGATGTGCATTTGGCAACTAAACTTCATGCAAAAAACGAAAAAAAAACAACAACACACTCACACACACACACACACACAGACAGCTCAAGACATCAGAAAGCACTCTGGTCTGAAAACACATTCATCTCGAGGGAGAGAGGGTGAGATGTGGAAAAAGAGAATGCTAGGACAAAGAGAGCGAAAGTGAGAACACTGAGAAAGTACGAATAATGGTAGTATAGCAGCAGCATAAAGTTACTAAAAATGTAGTTAGTTTTTAAAGTAATATTCAACTTGCCTGCATTTTCAGAACATACTGTGCTAGAGTCTATGAATATGATCAGTTTGAAGCTTTTTAATGCTAAGTTTAAGGCACTGATTTTTCAGAAAATCTATTTTTTAGAGAACCTTGGAGGTCATTAATAACAGTTGCAGGTGAACATAGAGTCAAACAGTGAACTGTATACGTATAGATAGATTTAACTCTCTTGCCAGATTTTAGACTTCTGTCTATCATTAAATGTTTCCTTTGAGTAGCCTTACATGAGGAACTTCTGTTTAGAGCCTGACCACATATTCCATCCTCTTCATTTGGATTTACTCTGCTAGTATTTATACACTTACAGTGTTTTCCCAATCATTACATTTAGACCAATAAAAAAATGAATGGGTGGGTAAATGTATTTGGTCATTTTTATAGACTTGACAGTCCAAATAATATTTACTACCTGACCTAAAAAATTGTAGAGGAAAAGCTGCTTCTTGATGCAGCCTAGAATTTCCTCTTTTGGCCATTGCTATTCGTTCCAGAGGCTCCTGAACTACTTTATGCATTACAGTGGATATTTGCAGCAGAAAAGCATAGTTTGATACTCTTAGAAACTACCCAGTCCCTGATTAATTTATTTTCTAACACTCCTCATTTTTGACAGCATCAGAACTCTACTGGGACTTAAGAGAGCAGTTTCAGACAGAATGTATGTACCAATCGATAGACTGGTGTAATAGCATTCAGCATCGGCGGCCAGGATGGTCTTTTTTTTCTTTTTGAGATTTGCTGTGTTGATGATATTCTGAGGGCTTCAGTGCTCACAGTGATAAAAAGCCTTGACAAGCTTTTGCCCTCTTTGCTCAATCGCAGCAGGGTTCCTCATCAAAGAACCCGAGCCAAAAATCATTGTTTGTACAAAACATGTTCGTAGGCTATCATATAAACCCCTCCCAATTTTTTTCTGTCTCTGGATCCTTCCTTTCTCTCGCTGGCTAGGAGACAGCTGTGTGCAGTTTTAATTGACGGGGTCACTCAAGCTCTTCAGCCGAACATCTTTGAATTGCTAATTAAATGAAGGCGGGCTGGAAATGCAAGGGAATGAGAGAACTGACTGCTCCTCCGCACATCATCTCCTTTTGTCCCTGTGTTTGTGTGTGTGTGTGTGTGTGTGTGGGTGCATAAGCACTTATGTATTGAGTCTCACAAATGAGGAATAGCTTAAAGATGTTTTTTTATGGATCACTTTGCATAAATGTTGTGTGTAAAATCCCATAGATGTAATCAACAGCAAACTAAAACGATACGCTCGCATAATGCTCCAGCAGCGTTCCCCTGCATAGGTCCTGTGTTTGGGCTCGCATGCATGTGTACACACACATGCACACAGCTGTTGCAAGGAGTGTATTGGGAGGCTCTCTGGAGAACAGCAACATTAATAACAGTAAGTGGATAATGTCCTGACTCATATGAGCATTCGGATGGAGGCTTAGCCGCGGCTTAACTTTAGCCATGGAGAGGCAGGCGGCGGCGGAGCGGGTGGGGAGGGGGGTCATATCAGCCTGTCACAGTCTTCTCATTCCAGTGCAGCCATTTTCACCTCAAAACAACACTCAGTCCATACACAGCAGTAAAAACACCAAGCTAAGCCTTTCGACCGCAGAGTTCCCGCAGGGGTCACATTGCTCAAGCCGAGTAGCATCACTAGCTCCATCGCATGCCTGTGGAGTCATAGGGCACCGCTGCATTGATTCAGTACAAATTTTCTCAGAATAAAAAATATTTTATTGATTATCAGAGTCTGAAAGATCTTTTATTTTGAAAAATAAATTTTAGTCCACAAGCTAGCAACAATGAGTAAAAAACAAACGTCTTTGGGAAGCTTCTTCGTATTTTTACTCACTTTGTTTTTAGTTGTATCTATACCTGTATAGATACAGGTATAGATCTGTAAAAATATTGTTTTACATGAAACTGGTCTGTGGTGCAAAAAAGTTTGGGGGCCACTGATGTAGACGACCAATATCTGTTTTTGGTCTTGTTCTTGGTCTGAGGAGAGAGAAATCGACCTGGACTAGAGTTGTTTAGATTTATTATTGCATGAGTAATAGGGGAGTGCTTATCTTCAGTTTGTTCCAATGCGCTACATAATTTATGTAATGGCTAGACCAGGGGTCACCAACGTGGTGCCTTGGGGGCACCCTGGTACCCGCGGGCCTGTTCTAAAAATAGCACAACTCACCAGTGAGCAGCGTCTACCATTTAATTTTATCCGGTTGCTATTCTTCTTTAATCACATTTGCATCTATATAGATTTGAAAATGACATTATCTAAAAAAAGCATTTAAAACATGTTTATTATACATGAAGTTTAGATAAGTTTAGTTAAACTCTGTTCTAGTGTATCAAACTGGTAGCCCTTCGTATGGCTCAGGACCCGTGAAGTAGCTCTCAGTTTCAAAAAGGTTGGTGACCCCTGGGCTAGACATTTGCAAACACACACTCTTGCTCACAAAGAAATGTAGTATACTGGTTAGGGGTGTAAATCTCTGAGCTCAGATTGATTCAGTTTGATTTTGACCATTTTGGAAATGAGTTAGTAGCTCATCATGGCCTGCTACAATTCGGATTTGTTTTAAAAAACCAGAAATAGAATACACAGATGTGATTGGAGAAAGTATTTACACAGTAGTGGGATAAAAACAATAAAAATATTTTGTTTTTCCTTTTGAGCATAGCCTGACAATTTTATTTCAGGCAAAAATGAATTCCTGCCTAATTGAAAATGATTATAATTGATAATTGCCTGATCACTGTTTAAGCTGATCGCAGCTATTTTGCACATTTGTTAGCTCCCATGATCACATTTACATCAAATGAAGGCAAATGTATGTAAATAAAATAACAGAAGACTCATTTATTGAGACTCATTATATAAAACAGGAGTTTCAGTTTTATTAAAAGACATTATGAGAACATAGCTCAAATGCCATCTTTAAATTGATGCATTAAGATCAGTGCAGTGTCAGTTTACCCCATCCCGAGCTCATTTTACAAATGTATGCATACTTAATGTGTATATATAATGTATACTTAATGTGTATAAAACTCTATGCAGTGAAATGTCCACAGTGTACCGTAGTTAATGCAGTCAGTTTCTACATATTTAATGAATGGAGTCTGGAGTCTGCATTCTACTACATAATAAATAATGATTTAAGGACGGATCAATAGGAAGGTTTTACTCTTGTGCCGTGTATAATAGCGATCTTATCTCTCTGTCTCTGGGAGTGAAGGGAACACTAACTCTATTGACCTCCCCTCTCGGCTCTACACCGTGCAGTGATGGAGTGTATACAGCTCTGTTCAAGCTCAGAAATACACGGGTTAAATTATTAAAGGTGATTTCTGAACGGAACACATCAATCACTGCGTGGCGGGTTGGTGGCAGGCGAGCAGCGCATGCATCATCATGACAGAGAGAGTTACGAATCTCTTGGAGAGGCCGCTTATTCTCAATTGAGTTAATGAGGATGGGATAAAACATGGCATCCCCTCCACCTTGCCTAACAGATCTGGGTTAATGGAAAGATGCTGCAGTCACCAACCCCACTTTTTGATTGCAGTCTGTACTCAAAAACCGTGGGTTTTGGAAAACGCCTGGATCTTGAACCAGACTTACAGTTATTTCAAATCAGACTTCTCAGAAGTATCATTGCTGTAGTTTGCAAGAATGCACAGATATAGGAAGAGACGCAGTGCAGATATCTGATGTTTTTAATGAGCATATTCATATAATTGTAGAGGTTACAAATGCAGCAAACTGAATGAAATGCAAATATGTTACCCTAGTATCTCAGTGTTGCCCAAACAATCTTCCAGAATATAATAAATGCAGCATCAAATATACCATGTCAGATTTTTGGTCAAAGATAATCTGCTGATACTAATTTGATTCCGAGCCCTAGCAGACAGGCTTATGAGATGGTGTTAAATATACTCTAATTGCCCTCCTAAGCCATTGGCGCTTCCCAGTAGTATTTAGAGGGTGGAGTTATTAGGCAAGCGAAACACCAGTGTCACCACTGTCTTTATATGTGCACGTCTGTGGACACTTTTATTGAACCACAGAGAAACCTGCTTAGACCAGAGAAAATAAAAATGCTTGTGATTCTGGAAAGAAAGTTGTTGGACAGATTTGTTCTTGGTGTGATTGGATAGTAGTCTAACTTATTGTTAAGTAAGCATACTTATTGTTAACCCTTTAAAGTCGACATAAAAATGTGGTCAAACACATTTAAATTACAGTATTTCCTTTCTGGAGCATATTTGTGCATTCATGACTAAAGAAATGCCAATTTGATAGAAGAAGTTATGGAAATGTGGTGTTGATGGTAAATGACAAGGAGACAAAGTTAAATGAACCAACCGGATGCTGTATAAGTGTAAATTGCCTCCTAATAAAAGCTGGTAGAGCAGGCTACTCGAACAGTTAATACTTGAGTTACTACTTGAATGCAGCTCTGTCCTCTGATAAAGGGCAGCAGTCCAGGGAGCAGTATCTTCCTCACATATGGAAAAGCAGGGGAACACACTGCCTCAGAATTTTTCCCTAACACTGTATGGGTACTTTGGGTGGGTGTTTATTCTGAGAACAGAAACTGCTACAAGCTGCTATAGGGATGCACGGATCAGGGTTTGTTATGACCTGCACCCGGCTGTCTCGTTATGAGAGCCAACCTGAAACCTGACCTGGCCTGCAATGTTTCTGTAAGTTATTTACTCCTTTGGCAGAATACTGCTTTTTCAGTTTTTGCAGAAATTTTCTAATAAGCTGACCTGAACCCCCCGACTACTTGCAGGATCTGCGAGTTCCTGATTGACCTGTGCATCACTACGCTGCTAGATGTGCTGCCTTGCTATAGAATTGTTCATTGTTTTATATTAGGACTGGTGTAGGACATGGACGACAAAATAAATGAAAGCACTGAATACATGGCAAATGTAATTTACATTTGTGCACCTTAAAGCTTCAGACATTTTCTGACATTTCAGTCATCCATACTGATGACCTTCTTTGTGATGATATTGTCAGCCGGCTCCAGGGTATTTGCCCTCTCCCTTTCAGAAACTCTTTTTCTGACACCTAGACCAAAATACCTTTTACTGATTTAGAGTGGCAACATTTCCACACTTGGGAGCTCATACTCTTGCGGGGCAGGATGTTTAGAGGGGATGGGAATAGTAAAGGAAGAAGTTGGGAAGATTGCATGTTTGGACTTGTGAAATGCATTAATGCATTCTCAGCCATCTCAGGCCCACTTATGCAGCACTTAGTGGGAACAGATAAATATTTAGCTGTAGTTCATGCGTGTGTGTTTTACACACTCTTTCCACATAGCTGAACGAAGATCTCATGTGACAGCTGTGTGAAGATGTGTGCGTGTGTACATGTAAATGTATATGTATATGTATGTATAGTCTGTCTGTAAGAGGATGTGTGTGTGTGTGTGTTTGTGTGTGTGTGTGTGTGTGTGTTGTGTGTGGGTGTGTATCTATATGCGTATGTATATGCATGTATAAAATGTATGTATAGTCTGTCTGTAAGAGGATGTGTGTGTGTGTGTGTGTGTGTGTGTGTGTGTGCATCTATATGTATATGTATATGCATGTATAAAATGTATGTATAGTCTGTCTGTAAGAGGGTGTATGTGTGTGTGTCTATGTATGTGTGTTGTGTGTGTGTGTGTGTGCGTGTGCGTGTGTGTGTGTTGTATGTGTGTGTGCATCTATATGTATATGTATATGCATGTATAAAATGTATGTATAGTCTGTCTGTAAGAGGATGTGTGTGTGTGTGGGTGTGTGTGTGTGTGTGTGTGTGTGCATCTATATGTGTATGTATGTATAGTCTGTCTGTAAGAGGATGTGTGTGTGTGTGTGTGCGTGTGTGTGTGTATCTATATGTGTATGTATGTATAGTCTGTCTGTAAGAGGATGTGTGTGTGTGTGTGTGTGTGTGTGTGTGGGTGGGGGTGTGTATCTATATGTGTATGTATGTATAGTCTGTCTGTAAGAGGATGTGTGTGTGTGTGTGTGTGTGGGTGTGGGTGTGTATCTATATGTGTATGTATGTATAGTCTGTCTGTAAGAGGATGTGTGTGTGTGTGTGTGTGTGTGGGTGTGTATCTATATGTGTATGTATGTATAGTCTGTCTGTAAGAGGATGTGTGTGTGTGTGTGTGTGTGTGTGTGTGTGGGTGTGGGTGTGTATCTATATGTGTATGTATGTATAGTCTGTCTGTAAGAAGGTGTTTACTTTACTGTAGGCTGTGTGCTGTTATCATTGATGGCAGGGTCAGGTTTGTGCATGTGTTGTGTGTTTGTGTCAGTGTGGTTGTGCTTTTGTAACATTTATTCATGCAGTGGTGCCACTGAGAGACTCCCTTTTTGCCTCTACCTGTACGCCTCTCTTTCTGTCTCCTGTTCGCTCTTTGTCTCTCTCTGTCTCTTTCTTGTTCACTCTCTGCCTCTTTCTTGACCTCTTTCTTCTTTTTGCTTTATTTCTCCCTCTCCTCTCTCCTCATTTTCTTTGTCTCAATCTGTGTAACTCCCTCTTTCTCTGTCTGCCTTTCTCTCTTTGTACTCCCCCCCTCTATCTCTCTCTCTTTCTCTTCTTGTTCTTTTTGCCACATTCTTTTTCTGTATGTCTTTCCTTTCTTTCCTTGTCTGTTCCCCCCCCCCCCGTATTATTTCTGAATCATCCTTTTTCTCTGTCTTTCACACTATTTCTTTCTCTCTCCTCTGCATCTCTTTTCTCGTTCTCTGTCTGTGCACCTCAGCCTTTCTGTCACTCTCTCTCTCTCTCTCTGGAACGGAGGGTTGGCACCAGATGTTGTGGAGTGTGTTGAGGCAGTGGGGGCTATAGGGGACCAGCTGGGCTCGTAGTGCCAGTGGTTGGGCTAATGAAAATGGTTGTGCTATGAGTTTGCTCTGAGCCAGTGACATGTGACGGCTGTAGGACGTCTCTAGGGGTAGGTATGTGTGTGTGTGTGTGTGTGTGTGTGTGTGTGTGTGTGTGTGTGTGTGTGCGTGCATGCGTGTGTGTGTGCAGCAGTCGTTCTGCTGGCGTCCACAGGCAGACTCACACCAGCAGCCCCAGCAAGCTGTCTGCGTGCAACTGTGTTGCCCCACAAAACCAGACTGCGTAGCCAGTGTGTGTCGGCAGTCTTCTTCCACTCATTAGAAGTTTCTGTAGTTGGTATAGTTATCAGTATCGGGTCTTTATCCACAACTTCAAAGTGGATACACCACATGAGCTTTGTTTATTATTACCTCCTGTTCAAGGTGCTACATCAGCTACACCAAACTTATAGTTAGGTTGGAGAAAAACGTATATTATAGAACGAAGAATTTCTGTGATTAAAGCCTATTGTAACGTTGCACTAGAGCTAGATGCAGCTCCCTCTCTTACAGTCTCTCACACTTATGCAGCACACCTCTGTATCACACGGTTATATCAAGATTGTGAGGAGAGGCTGCTCGGCCTGTTTAATGGTAGGGGAAACACTGCAGTTTCTTGTCCTTCTTGATTGTGTTACTGTAACCAAAAAAAAGCTAATTGTAATCAGGACATCTTTGCAGTAGCTAGTTAACATTATTCACCTGCTGCATTGCCTGCTCTTCCACGGTCTCCTGCACTCTCCCTCACCATTCCTTTACCCCTGCTGCATTCATGTAGCTGCAAAAATGGAAATCGGTATTGTGACATCAATACCAGTTTACCGGTATAGACATTTTATAGACAGACAATGTAAATTATTATTTGTGTTGTATCATGCCTACATTTTCTTTGATATCAGTATAGTATCTATCTTGTCTGTCTGTCTGTCTATCTATCTATCTAGACAGCCTATCTTCCAGCATCATTCTCCTCTGTTCTTTCATTCCATCCCTCTTTCTCCCTTGCTCTGCTTCATCCTCCTCCTTCATCTCAAATAATGTTCTGTCCCTCGCGCTGACTTATTTAACAGAGATGGGTTAGCGGGGTTACTCATTAATTCATTACCATCCCCCCAGAGACAAAGCCGCAGCATTACATGCCATCCTAGTCGAGTTGATTTTGCTCTGGAAGAGCAAGAGGAGGGGGAAGTTCAAATAGAACCACATTTTTCCTCATTACTAGGTGTTGGAGCCTAGGAATACATCCTCTGAAGAGAAAATCCAGGCTTTTAAAATAAAATAATTAAAAAAAGTTCATCATAAGAGCAGAGTACGTGCCTCTGAGTAGAATGCATTTGAACAGTTACTCACTCAGCATTACACGTTTATCTTTATTAGAGGCCAATTTTTTTTGTGATTTTAAGGGAAGCCTGATTTATTTTGATGGAATTTATGTTGACAGCTTAATGGTAACACATCACTGAAGCTGTTTGCTGGAGTTATGCTTTACTGTACACCATAATGCAGTTAGTCAACGAAACATTGAAGGATACAAATGGCATTGAGAAAGATCTGTTGGTTTTGAGTTGTAAAAGCAAGTAGGACAGACTAATTTGCTGCTCTTATTGAAAGTCAGTTAAACCATTGTTTCCAAAGATTACAAATAGTTATAGAAATGGAGCAGTTCTGGTTTCAGTATCAGACACCTTGACTTCCACAAGTGTTCGCACTGGAATCAAATAGAAAAAGCTTGCCAAGTTTCTCGGATATAAATTTAACATTAAAGGGAATTCATCAGAAGTTTGACCTTTCAGAGTTATGTAAGATTCATTTGAGGAATTATGCAAAAGGTATGATTTCCTGCCTTGTTTTTTTTGAAAGCACCCTTTGCGGCTGCGATTTCCTGCGATAAAGATTTTGTAGACAGCTGTCAGTGTGGGCTGATTTCACCGCAGAGGTGTTATGCACCTAGGTGATATTCTGAATTATGGAACATTTCCCCAGACTAAGTCTTGGATTTAGTGTTGGTCTGCATCACAGTGCCAGTAGTAAATCATCAGAAATTCTTTACAGTACTCTTGTTCTTAACATGGTTTGGGAAACTGACACCATATGTCCAAAGGTTTGTAGGCACCTGCCCTATAAACATTTTATTTCACATTTTATTCAAATCTATTTCGTCATATTCACACTTACATTAAATTTAATTTTTACTTTTATTCTACTGTTAAATTTTCTTTTTAATCCTTAGAGTTGGGCATCACGCAGCAATAAGCATTTCACCGCATGTTGTAGTATGTATGATTGTGTATGTGAGAAATTTGAATTTGAATTTGAAATTGGGAGGTGCCCCATCACTCCAGATTGGATGGTGCTCTCTATCAGCATGGCTGCACCTTAAAGTAGCTGAATCTGCCAGTTAAATATGTGTTAATATATTTCTCTCCATATATTGTTGGTTTCCTGGACAGAAATTAAGCCCAGTCCTGGACTACACAACATTCTAAATGGAGATTATCTGTAAAAAGGTAAAGTAGGCCAGGACTAAGCTTAATCCTTGACCTGGAAATTGACCCATAGTGTATCACATGGTAGTGGAGGCTAGAGCAGCAGTAGCTGAGTGAGGATGAGGATGTTGTTCTCTCACTTTTTAAGTGTTAGGACTCCTGTGTTAAGTGCCACTTCATCCCTAATCACCCGCCTCCCACACACACACACACACTTGATCTTATCAACCCATAAGGACTTTATCCATTTTGCTTGCTTTCTCAGCATCTGTCAGCAAGAGGCATCGTGCTGTTCTGTGACATTACAGACAGCCGTATCAGTTTGTGCAGTTGTGATTGGTTGGCACATATACAAAACTTTAAACATCTTTTAAACATCTGCCAGTTTTTTGATATAGCCAAAGAAGATTTAGCAAAAAATCCACACGGAGATCCAACTCCTGAACTTTTCACACCCCTTTAGCACCCCTACATCCCCTAGTTTGATAACCACTGGTATAGTATGTCGATGGTTGGAGGTAGGGGTGGGCCCACATGTGGGGTTCAGCAAGAGGACACTGGACTTCACCTTTTCCTTAGACTTTCTTCTCCTCTGGGCTCCATCTTTTGATCTCACACACTTCAATGAGCTCTGCTGGGCCCATGCGAAGCCTCCCAGGGAGCAGGGTAGGAGTAGGTCAGCCACAGAATCCACAGCACCAAAAGTGTAGAAAGAGAGAAGAGCAAGGTGGAAAAAAAAACAAAGGAGAAGGCACGTGCAAGGATTAACATATTTCTGTTTGGTTTATCAGTCGTCAGTACAATTTTAACTCTGCAGTTGTGTTTACGGATAACTGTAGGCTTTTGCTGTACTGTAGGCTGGCTTTAATTCTGTACTAGTTTGTGGAATTTGTATGACTTTAACTCTATGTTACCTTTCAAAAATCTGTTTTGGAAAATAGAAACATATCTTCTCTTGACTATTTTTGCACTGGTGTTTATATACACTGACAAATGAACATTCAGTGACATTCAGATCATTCAACCATGATACAAAAGAGAAAATGAACACTCTGTATGGATTATGTATTTTTTTCATTCACAGAGCATGGTATTATAGCTTTATCCAGATTATATGATATGGAAGGGTCAAATGTCTTTGTTAGGGATGATACTATAGGACCCTGTTGTTGTTGTTTGAATGTCTTTGTGTGTATGCGTGTGTACACATGTGTGCCTGTGTGTGTGTGAGTGTGTGTGTGTGTGTGTGTGTGTACGTTCCATCATTGTGCAGGGATGGCGTTTTTCAGGAACACTGGGCTTATCCGTGAAATTACTGTTCATCCATGGAATATTGACTGCTGCAGAACCTTACTGAATATTCTCAAAATGCTTTCTTTTCATGCAGTATGATTTCACCAAATGCCTGCTGTCAACAGCCTTTGATAAAATACTGCATCATCTCTCGCTTTCTACACAGCATCCTTCAATCTTGCACCACAGAATTTTTCTTGGTGCTGTGACACCAGCAGTGAAGACTAAGCTTCATGCACAATGTGCTTAGTCTGAATCCATAATGAATACACAGAAATTCCAGTTTTTCATTTGAATATATTGATCACTGCTCTCTGAGAAAGATGCAATAGGTACAGTACAGTCTGAAATAAAACAAATGTGATATCTAGTATAATTAGGTTGTTTAAAAGTAGGACCCATGATTAGGTTGCTTGTTTTTTTTGTTTTCATTTTGGTTCAAAGCTGAGTTTTCTAATAAGGTTGCACAGTATATCATGTTTTGTCTTGTGTAATAAAGAAGGAATGGCAAGACTGTCTGCTCAGATGCCTGGCCAGAAAAAAAGGATACAACTAGAAAACACAATCCTGCTTAAGAGTCATGCTTAACAATATAGCAAGCAAACAAAGATGTGATGTGTAAAAGAAATTAAACAGGAGCCAAACTGTATGTGGAACTATGAAACTACTACAAAGATTTCTGACAAGCTCAAATACTCAGTTTACACAGAATCTAAATTAGCAATAGAAACACTGATTTCCTGGAGCCAAAGTGTGACAACCGAGTTCCTAGAAGAAAAGATCATTTATACCTGGCACAATAGGGCGTAAGCATTCATATTGCAGGGAGGCAAAGACGCATTTTAGTCCCACCAGTCACCACCTAAATACACACACATACACAAATACTATTCCAAACACAGAGAAAAAAAAAGATCATTTGCTTAATTGCTAGTGTGATGATGAATATTTTGCTGGTTATGAAGATAACATCATAGATGACTGGAATGTGTTAAAAAAGGCCCCCTCTAAGCAATTAAAGCATTTTCTGATACGCTGTGAGCATCCTGACCAATCTTCAATGTTTCTGAGAGTCTCTGTGTTTGTTTTGGTCAATCAGATTTTAACATTTTGTCAAAATAATGTCATTTTTAAACTGTGAGACGTATCACAACCACAGTATGCAGCAACGTAATCACAACTTGGTATTTTATATCATGCAGCCTCATTTAATATGCAATATATAGTATACTATTTATTTATTATACTATATATTATACTGTATTATATATAGTGTAATTTGTAAATAGTTATGGCATGGTATGCCTATGTGTCTTATTAAGTCTTGGCATAACCCCAGCTGTACTTCACCTTTTATAAGTCATATGTGACAGTCTCCACACACACCCACACACACACACACACACACACACACACACACACACACACAAACACACACGCTGCAGGTCGGAAGGCTGACACGAGGGGCTTCAGCATAGCACATATTTCATTTAGCCACAAACACTGGGAAAATAAGTAGGTTCGCGCGTCTGGGTGAGTGGCTCGCTGCGATGTATTAAAGTTTGTGTGAGGTTCTTAATTCCCCTGCTGCTGTGGATTACGCTCTCAGCTGAATCCAGACCTACTGCAGCTGCTAGGTTCATATGCTGCAAACGTGTTTACACAGACCTGCTGAGAGAGAGAGGCAGCCTGATCCTCTTCCTCCGGTTAGCGCACGCGAGGCTGGCTGCCGCCTAACCATCTGCCTTTTGTGCAGGTTTATTTACTGACATTACTAGAACACTATTGCAAAAACGTCTCTGGAGCTGCTCGCAAATGATTCAGCTGAGGGTTAGCGCCTTGCTCCTCTGGAGGCCAGCTGGCAATTATAACAGCTATCTGTTATGCAACCCCTCCCCTTCGTAAGTAGCAGACAAAGAGACACAAAGACGTGTTAGCAGTTATAGATTCCCAGAGTCACTTAAGTAGCAGCAGCACATCAATATCGCAGCCCGAGAAGACAGAGCACACCTCAGCTTGAGGACCGTGGGATGAGCGAGAGAGTGTGAAAGAGAGGGGGAGAAAGAGATGGGGAGGACAATAGCTGTGTGAATGCTGTACGTGCTGTTGGTAATAGTCCCACTGAGAGCAATAGCTAAGCTTCCTCTGTTGTTTATTCCCAGCCTTGGCAGGGCTCTTAGATGACATACTGTATTTGTTGTGCTCTTATTGTGGAGACCACCGTATCTCCCCAAGGGAAGCTTATAGTAATTAAAGAAACACTGTCGAAAGAAGAGAGAAACTGTCGTCCTTTTTATCTCCTCCTTTTCTCCTCTCCACATGCACCAACCTCTTGCCGATAACGAGAGCCCGTCTTCGCGAGCTGTCGCTGTCACTCACAGGCGCATTCGTTAGAATCACGCCGAGGATGTGGTTTTATTTTGACTTGTTGTTTTTCTAACCTTGCTCATCCTATTCCCTGAATAATAGCTGCAATTAGCCACTCCAGTATGGCACTTTGTTCAGAGACTGGTGAATCCTGCGCTTCCACATGAGACAGCCATTAGTGTTTTCACACATGCTATGACTGGAAAGAGCTTTGTTTTTAGTGCAGTTTAATTGATGGCAGTTTGTTTATGCCTATCCGTGTGTGTTTGCGTGTTTCTTGCTGTTAGGGCAGTCGAATGCGCCACAGCTTTGCAGACAGAGGGTTGGTCTCCCAGCAGGTGAGAGTCTCCAGATGAAGAGGTGGTACTACACTTTCTCAGGGGGGTCCTCCTTCCCTTCCAGCCAGAGAAAGAAAGAGGCACTCTAATTATATCTGTCGAGCCATGCCACTCTCGTGCTGATGCAAGCCCACCGCCGTTAGAAGAGCACTAGTATGGTCTGACCTCCCACAGGGAGCGATGTGAAGAGGATTATAATCCTAAGGATTAAACTGACTGCTCTGTTGGAATAAATGTCCTCCTATGCTTGAAATCCCCCATGTGCTTTTCAGTAAGCACCAGTGATGGGGGTGAGGTGGGCCGCTGGTTGAGGCGCCCAGCGCTCTGTCCTGTCATGTGCTGGGTATGATTCAGCCATTCATATATCTTCCCCTCCCTTTCACCATCCCTTTCTTTCTCTTTCATAATCCCTGCCTGTTTTTCACTTTAGCTGCTGCTCGTTTAGGGATGGGCTATAACACAGATGTTCTTTTCAATTCAGTGTGTCTTATGCATTTGAAAAGAAACACTTATTATGTCTATAATGCAAGTTGGTATTAATATTATCCATTATTGGGCTGCATAATGTAAATATATTTAGTGGAATGAAATAATGGAAAGGATGCAGCAACTCGGAAGGTGTGAACAAAAGGAAAAGATGTTCCAACACTATTTTTTCTCGTCTTTTCCTCCTTTTTCACAGCTTTCAGTATCATACAGGCATTCAAAAGGTATTAAAATTACTGCTAAAAGTGGGGCACAGTATTTAAAAGGCACAGTAAAAAGGGAAAAGAAAAAACAATAAATTATGTTCTTTTCTACCAGAACATTCTACAGAGGTATAGTAATCCTTTAGCTCAGACAAACTCCCCAAAAATACAAATTTGGGAAACAGTAACATGGACTGTGAGCACATGTGAGCAGTGAGATTGAGACATATTGCGCACTCTGGTTTCTCACGTTCCTACATTTGGCCCTGAAAGGGCAAATATTATTTTAACACACCTTGGAGGCTTGTGCCTCCTTCTCTCCGCTGTGTCCTCTGTTATTGTTAAAGGAAGTCTCCCATTTGCAGACTTTTGAGACACTACTGGTAATTTCAGGCGCACTCCCTCCTCTCTCCCTTCCTCTTTCCTGTCACCCCCGTGGCCCCTCTTTCACCCCTTTCCCCTCCCCTGGAGCTGCAGGCTTGCTACTATACTCAGGTAATTAAGGCCTTGTTAGGAGGAGCTGCAAGGGATCCTAATTAGCAGTTCTGCTGGGCTGCCACCTCACATGACACCCCAGGCTGCCGCTTCACCTGAGGTGGTGGGGTTGCCACGGCGACCGGAGGCTCAACAGGGTGAAAAACGAGTAGAACACGGAGAGGGATGTGCAAAAAAACACAAACTCTGTCTGCGGTGTTTGCAAAGGTCCATGTGACTTTGTTTAATTACATTTAGATTCACACATTGCATTGTTTTTTTTTTTGTTGTTTTTTTTATATACAAAAAATTCAACCCTTGGTGTTTTTGTTGAAAATTAGCCCGAAGAACATACTATGTATTGACCCACTGTGTAGTGCGTCATGACCGAGTCACTTTTCCTATTCGGTAGGCAGTTTCGAAAGCAAGACAGAGGAGACCACCCTGGAGTACCATTAAGTCCTGTTATCTTAAGCATACAGTAAAAAGCAACAGTCTTCCCGCCACTGATATTAAGTGTTCTGCGTATAGATCTTTTCTCTGCAGTCTTGACAAACTGATTCTTCAGAACTCTTTTTTTTCCCTCAAATTGATTACACACTGCCCTCCTGGTTATATTTCTTAATCTTTCAAGCCACAGATAGATGCCTGTTAAAATGGGGAAAAGATTTATCATCAGTATCATAAATATCACCAGACAACGGAAAAAAAGAAAAACAGAAGAAGAGTAAAAATAAAAATATTGTCCCGTTCCCAGTAGAGAATCTAATTATCTTTAAATCATTTTTAAGCTGGCTGCTGTGACGGATGGGCTCTGCCATGGCAGGGTTTCGCTGAAGCTTGTTCATGGCCCAGCGCTCCATTAACTAGAGACCTTTGTGCTCACATTAAAAACTGGCTATTTCTCCAGAGCCTCTATATAGTTTTCTTAAAGCTTTTCCGATATGGTGGCAGAAGAGACTATTTATACCTTAAAAGATTTTGTGAAAACTATTCTGGGTGAGAATAACCAAGTACTATATAACCAATATGTGCACAAACATGTAAAATAGATCATCATGTTGATGCAATGATTGCATTATTATTATTATTATTATTATTATTATTATTAGTATTATTGTTGTTGTTGTTGTTGTTGTTGTTGTTGTTGTTATATTATATTATAATTCTAACTAAAAAGTTTGATAAGGTGACATAAGATTGCCAGGATAATGTATAAGAAGGAAAAATAAGCTTGACCTTACTTAAGAGTCTGTGTAAACGTAGACATTTTTTGTGAGTGTGTAAGAAGAGAAAAGTATAGTATATTATTCCATATAATCTAAAAAGTTAAGCTAACTAGTGAGCGATGTGGCTAATTATCCAAAGTAGGTGCTTTGGAGTGGCTTAAAATGTCCATAAAGACCATTAAATTGTTAATTGCAGCTATTATGATGGTTTCAGCTGTTCCTTAAGCAGGTGGAAAATCAACAAAACTAGAACCATTTGTTGGTTCCCGGTTGGGTTACTTCTTGTTTTTTAGTGTGCAGTGCAAAATGCGCTTTGGGAAGAGCAGCGGCCAAAGCAATGACAAATCATGAAAGTTGACAGGTTAACTAGCCAGCGCAGACCTGTTAAACAGCTCATTTAGGAGTCCACCAGGGCTAAATGCAACGTGTATATCAGTACACATCAGTAGACATGTGTAGACTGGACTGAGCAAGGCTAAGTTAGCTAGCTGAAATTTGCTCACATAATAAGGCACATTTAGGATTCCTGCTAACCACAAAACAAACAGTGGAGGAAAGATGGATACAGTCATCTCAGCTGTTTTGTGAACAGCCAGCTGTCTACCAACAGACATAGTAATTCTGACCATTAATTGACCTTTGCTTGGTTATTTTTGGTTCACTTTAAGAATGAATTTGACTAGATCTGTAAAAAGTGGATGTTTGTATAACAAAAAAATGATTAGAAACAAGCTGCAGCCTATGAGGAATTTCCCCACCTGCAATCCAGTAAACATATCTGGTCATAGGTATTTAACCCTCTTGGGCAGAGGCAGGTTTATTTCTGACTTTCTATCTGCTTTTTAATAACATACAGCGCTGGAAAAAAAAAAGAGAGACCACTGCAATTTATTTTTAAATCAGTATCTCTATGAGTATGACAACCATTCCATGCCAGTGTCTGTTAAATTCCTCCACAAGCACCTCATTCTGCTTTATGAG
>JBBPCZ010000037.1:4767882-4785642 GCA_037974445.1 Brycinus macrolepidotus
ACAGAGGAAGAATTTCGTGCTGTTCACACTGTGTGCTGTGGTGTGTTCACATATGACCGAATGATCACTATCACTTTAACAGATGTAAATGTATGATATGCAACACTTGCAAAAGATATATGCTCTTTTTTAATTAAGTGCATAAGAACAGGTATTTTTATGTTGCTTGACTGGACATAAACTACTACTCTACTACTACTACTACTAATAATAATAATAATAATAGTAATAATAATAATAATAATAATAATAATTGAAGAATAACATAAAACAGAAACTAAGGAGGTAGACTGTTACTGCAGGTACACATTCTCATTCAGTCACTCACACACACACACACACACACACACACACACACACACACACACACACACACACACACATAAACACATAGAAAACATTAGCTGATGTTAGCCAGCTAGTTACTCTAGTCATGCAATATTCAAGTAACTTTGACTGGAACACTATTATTAGATAAATGAGAAGAACTACCTACAGTGAGATGATCGATACCTACTGTAATTTCGTAGTGCAGTGCATGCCGTGCGTCTAAATATATTGTGGTTCATTTATATTTTGTAGCAACTCTGCTGTTGGGTCGCCTTCATCCATGGCTCCAATGGGTTTTCATTTTGGGTGTTCTCTGGTCACTATGGTGCTCCTGTGCTACGCATTTTACACAGTAATGCATCAACGTTCTGGATGTACAATATACCAGCGCCCAATATATTATTTGCTGATAAATAAAAATGATTATTGGGCAAATATTTAAATTGTGTCT
The DNA here is from genome assembly GCA_037974445.1 of Brycinus macrolepidotus. Classification (NCBI taxonomy): domain Eukaryota; kingdom Metazoa; phylum Chordata; class Actinopteri; order Characiformes; family Alestidae; genus Brycinus; species Brycinus macrolepidotus. The sequence continues at coordinate 4,768,664 of JBBPCZ010000037.1, forward strand.
GATAAAGTAGCATGAAGCACATGGTAGCATGTCCTAAATACTTAGTTTTTTAATCAATACATTTCAGTTTTGATTCCCATCAAATGGTGGTACACGTTTATACACAAATGTGGTAGAGTTAAAGTAACCTCTTTCAAATGCAGAGTGAGATGAGAATGTTTCCATTAACAGTGATAATGTGGAAGTAGCACAATATCTGAGTATATTTTAAATCTTTGTTTGATAACGTGTTTTCATCCTTAGTTCAGCTGTTTTACTAAATGCAAAGCCAAGTTTGCGGTCCATGTTCATATTCTACTCAAGCTCTGTTGTGAGGGAAGTAATATTAATATGGTAATAAAGATCTTGTTCATGACCAATGGCTTGGCAAAGTATTCCAGTGTTTGATATGATGTATGGAGATGATTTCATATCTTGGCAAATCATATAAACCTGGGGCAGCTGGTGGCCTAGTGGTTAGGGAGTTGGCCCTGTGATCAGAAGGTCGTGGAACTTGTTTCGCCAGCCCTTTCGGCCTCAGCTTGTTATTTTGAATGTCAGAACTAGAGCCAAACATATGAACTTGCAGGGGATTATTTCCTTTTGTGTAAACGCTTTTGATCTTAATGATATTTATGACAACTTATCTTTAGTTTTTCAAAATACATTGTGATTTGAGAAGTCGTCGCTTGAGGAATTCTTTTGTTGTCCAGGCATTAACTACATACAAAAGGTATGACGTTGCTTTTTTATCATCTCATGTCAGGTTTATTGTTGGGTAATGATTTTCTGAACAGTATTTCAGTATAGTAGTTGTCAGTCAATCAAATATTTCTCTTCATTTTTAGAAATTATTTTGCTGTATTATACAATTGTTATCTGTTTATATACTGATAACCTAATTTTATTTATCTCCATTAAATAGTGTAAGAATTAAATGATAATAATTTAAAGGCTTACTTTATTAGTATGATATTGGTGTTGGCCTCAGTAAAGTGTTATTGTATTGGGCCCAGAAATTCCATCTTGGTGCATCTCTAACCTACATGAGAAGAGACAGCCAAATATAGAGACCAAATATAGAGATCACTTTTTTTTTTCCAGAGAAGAGCCTTATGTGCACTGTGAGTGAGAGTGATATATCGACACATCTTAGGTTAATCTGACCTGAGCAGTACTGGATTCCTCAAAAGAGTGTTCTTACCAATGTTCTTACCAAAGGTCACAAATTCTTCATTTCCTCACTCTTATAACGCAACCGAAGACTCCCACACTTTGGTTGGGTTATAAGGGTGAGAAATGAGGGTCCTGGGTGTATAAGGGGTTCAGTGAACAACTTATAGCTGTCACTAAATGAGTCATATAATTAATAACTGAATAATAAACCGGCAGGTTAAGGGGTTAATCTATTTGGTTACCTGTTTAGAAATGGTTATGATATGCCTCTGTAAAGAAAGAATAAAACACATAATGTTGGTTAATGGCACCCTGTTAGAAAGCGCAAACAGGAAAATTCATAAATGAAATTACATAAATAAGCACTGCGGGAGTTAATTTACAATCACAGATTATTTTGTGCCAAGATTCTCGTGTAGTTTATTATATTTTCAGCAGGTTTGTTCACTTAGCTAAGCATGGCGCAGCTGTTCCTTTTGGAATTCTTTATAGGAAGGTTATTGTTGTCCATTATTACTCAAAGCTAGTTCTGTTTCTAAGCAAGTTCTAGTAAATTACTGTGCACCTTGTGCAAAGCAGCTCAACAGTTCAGTGTATTCAACCTTATGTGTCCCTCATATACTCAGTGTAAAGATGAACATTGCATTTGAAATCAGGATGTTGAATCAGGCCATGTATCTTGGTCTAAAGTGTAGCCTGATGGAATCGCTACACTAGCAAAGTGACAAGACCTTGTTCTAATACATTAAACAAGGCCTCGTCTCTTTGTTAATGCAACAGATCTGAAAGCTAGCCGAGCACTGGGTTTACATCACCAGAACCGTGTGAGGAGTACTGATAATTCTTGCATGTATGACATTTATAAATTCGGAACACAGACTGACACCCATGTATGTTCAAGGTCCTGTAGGGATTACTGCATTAATAAGACGTCTTCAACAAAAACCCACAAACCTGTACAGAATCAAGAAATGCAGATATATGTTTGTATACTGCTTTTGTTCACTGCGGTATTGGTCCTTATTAGGAGAAAAGTTGATATTGATTAACAAAAAATGAAAAAAAAAATAAAGTTTGGTTCAGCTGTTCCTGAATAATGGAGGAACACCTGTGTGTGGTATTATTTTTGCCAGCCCTTTCAGCCTCAGCTTATTATCTCCCTCTGCTTCTTCTCCGTAATTACATAATGATCCTCCGTACAGCACAGGAGAAATACCTTCACAATGTCTCGCGTTTAGGCCTCCTGTTGTGCTGTGGAATGAAATCCATTTGAGAATCAGCCTCCTTTTTGTCCGACCGCAAATGAAGGCACCGAACGGGAGGCTCCGGAAAGCTCATTTGAATAATTGAGCATGTCGCGACGGCAGCAGACAGGGCGGCAAAGACAGTGTATGATGTGAAGCAATTAGGCTGGGCAAACAATGCAGCCGTGCTGTCCCACCAGGGGGGGCTCTTCTCTCTACCTCTCAATGCCTCCTAATTGCCACTGCTACCCATCCCTTTGCTTCCGTAGCAGTGGTGTATCCCTTTGCACCACCTGGCCCCCTGTGCCTGAAAAGATGGGCGTTTTAACCATTTTTGCCATTTGAATGTACAAGAGTAGTATTTGAAACCCGCTGGTATGTAATGATGCCTGAACCACCGAAAGGTGGTGTGAATAACATTGATTATCTTATTACATTGTCATTACATTGTCTCATTGGCACCTGTCTAGGAGTGGGATACATTAGGCAGCAAGTAAACAGTCAATTCTTGAAGTCGATGTGTTATAAGCAGGAAAAACAGACAAGCAAAAGGATTTGAGTGACTCTGTCAAGGACCAGATTGTGATGGCTGGATGACTGGGTAAGAAAATCTCCAAATCGGCAGGTCTTGTGGGGTGTTCCCGGTATGCACAGGGATTAAAGTTTTCTGTTACTAGGATCAATTGGACCTGTGTCAACATATGACACCACATTTCTTGTATATGTCCTTTCAAAAGCCCTTTACAGAATCGTTGTCCAACTCCCTCCACATCCCCCGCAATTGGATTTCTGAGAGGCCATGTAGATCCAAAAAAGAAAAAAGCGAGGGGGTGTTACGTTACATTAACCTACTTATGAATTTTGCCAGACAATTAGTCTACAATTAGTTCCTTATCTTGTCATGGAGACAGAGTGTGTAATGGAGCCTTATAGGCTAGCCTACTGACACTGCTGGAAGACTCATCAAAGACACAAACTAAAAACCATGTAATTCATTTCTTGGCAATATTATATAATAATAATAATAATAATAATATATATATATATATGATGAAACAATCGGGATGCTGATATAGCATTACAGTCTATTGAAGTAGGCTATTCAGTAAATCATGGCTCAGCGGATGTGCACACTTCCTATTTTAGTCTATGCACAAGCCAAGGTTAAAATACACATATATAAAATGTACATTTATAAGCATGTCAAAATACCCCAAACCCTCAAATTACAAGAGTTTTGATCTCCAGCAAGCAACAGAAGTAGTTAATCAAGATTGCAATTAAAGTCAGAGTTTGTGACGGAGAAGTTCCAGGAGCTGCAAATCAGAATAAAAAGAGAAACCTGCAATGTTGCCACTCCGACTCACGAAAAGAAACTGTCGTTTAGCAGCTGCCGTCATCTTGGTGAAGTTATGCTTGCACAATTCTTGATTAAATGAATTCTTTTTGTGTAGAATTAAGATCACAATTACTTACAATTCTCCAACAAATCAGTTTTGTAAAGAACTATATGTTTATTATTAGTAAAACTTGCCATGTGTATAATAGCAGCTAAGAAAATAAAATATAAACAGCTTTAATACACAAAATATATAAATAAAGTAATTTATAAGGATTTAAATAAATAAGTATAATTGCAAAAACTGTCTTGTGTAAAACAGACCAAAGGGAAATTAACTTTAGCTAAAAATCAACTGTGGTCTATAGAGAGCCTTATTTGTGCAGTGTTTCTGTGTGATTGACATTTTTTTTATTGATGCGAGTTGACTTACACGAAAGCATCCCTTCTGTCTTTGTTCAAACGAGGCGTGATGCAGAAATCTAGCTGCTCGCTGCCCTTGCAAGCACAAAAGTGCGATGGTTACCCCTTCATTTAGATGTTCTCTCATAGAAAAAAATGATGTCACTGCGGTTGGCATGCTACCATTTCTGTTGTTGAATTGAATTTCAGTGAGTAACGAATCAGCGTCTGGATTTTACTTTTTTTTTGCAGCCTTGCACCGTGTGTTCACATAAGTGTTGTTAAAATATTGATACATCGATACATGTTTATACTAAGGTACAGAACTTGTTTTCCGCAGTATTAATACTATTCATGTCAAACACAGGTATCTGCTTGCGCTTTCTTTTGCCGGACATAGGCTTCCATACCCGCGCAGTTTGTTATGCTAAAATGGTGTCTCTAAAATGACACACTGACCTGTACAGAGATTGGTGATTGCTCTGAAACATTTAACAAAGTGTCTCAGACTCACTCACTCACTCACTCACTCACTCACTTTCTGTAACCGCTTAATCCTCACAAGGGTCGCAGGTACCCGGAGCCTATCCCAGGGCCAATGGGCACGAGGCAGGGACTCGCCCTGGGCGGGGCACCAACCCACCGCAGAGTCTCATTAGACTGTTTATTATTGGGCTAGCTCTATTTCTTGGCTAATAATCTAATAATAAAATAATAATCTAATAATGCCCTTAGAAAATATAATTTGTTTTGATGGCTCATTTAATTAAAATAAAATATTTGCATATACAGGTTGTTTTCTCTTGTGCTGCTCTGTCTGCCCTGCTTGTGTGAACATGAGCCTCACTTTAGTTTAGACTAGCCTTCTCTTGACTTCTCTTGAATGTGACAGTGTAAGAGGCTTTTTTTTTGTTTGTTTACAGGTGGTTATCCCATCACGTCCCTGCTGCTGGACTGAGTCGAGTCACGTTTATGTAATAGAATCTCAAATAACACAATCTGGGTTTTTAAACAAGAACAGTGATTTGTTCTTGTTCAAAATTTGCTTAAGAGAAATCTTCATCCCGGATTAAAAAGAGACCCTTTTTCATCTGTCGTTGGTAACAAAACTGTTATTGAATACCAATGCCAATATTTTCAAATAAATAGTATCACATAAGTTAAAAATATAACAGTAAATGTAACCAATTTAGTCATTTTCACGTTTACAGTAATTCTTTTTATGCATTTTAGCTCAAATTTATTGGTATAATTAAACATGACTTTTAGTCTGTATTGGTCAGCTTTGCTTATACTCATGCCCAATCAACTAAATGTAACATGTGATGAGAAAAAGATTTGGACGATCGTGTAATTGAATAACCACACCCATCACTAGGCCTGTGTTCCTCCCAGCCAAGGGTGGTGCTGTCCTTCTCGTGGACCTGTCTGCAACGTACTGTGTCATATTCACATTCCCATCCACATCACAGGGGTGCAGTGCTCAGTGCCCCCCCCCCCCCTTCTCAGCTCCCTCTCCTTCTCTCCTCCTCTCCCCATGTCTGCAAGTGGCTCTGGAGCTCATGCAACTGTCTAACGTGTCTCACCTACTGCTAAGACACCCACAGCTGGTTGGAAACGACATGATATAAAGTCTCCAGTGTAGGCAGGCATTAGATTGAGAGAGAGACTGTGGTGTGGCAAATTCAATTGATTAGCAAGCTTTTCGTGTCAGGAGAGCAAAAGAAGGAGAGAAACGTCGGATGTCAGAGAGAACGTAGCTTTTTTTTTTTTTTTTACCTGTCCTGCTATCTAATGGCATCACTGTGAAGAAATGCATGTGTTGCCATTTGATGGTTCAGACTTTGATTAGAGGCAGCAGGACGCATGTCACCTGAGGTGGATGAGCTGTGGGTTGTGTGTGCGCGCGTGTGTGTGTATGTGTGCGTGTGTGTGACAGGAGAAGCATTTGACAGCGAGTGCACACACAGCACACACAGCCATACGGCAGCATGTGTGGTGCTTTCTGACTGAAGCGTGCCGCGTTCTCTCAGTGCCTTGATTGACAGCTTGGCCTCAGGGCCCTGTCTCTGTCACTGCTGTTTGTCAGAGATGCTCCTCTGGGACTCGAATATCATCCAATTATTACCAGCCTCCTCCATCTCTCTCTCTCTCCCACGCTTCCTCCCAGGCTGTTTGAGCATTCCAAAACATTATGGAGGCTTATGAAAGAGAAGGGCTGTATTTTGACACTAATTGGCTACTTTTTTCCAACACGATGTACCATTAGGCCCTGTTTGGTATCCAGTACGAACCTGTTAGAATAATGCATTAACTAACCTTGCTGACACTTAATATTTTAAACAGCTACCGGTCAGTGGTGTAAACACAGTAAATGTAATGTGTAAACTTTCTCTGTAATCTGTATTTCCATCTCTGTTTTTGCTTTCTCATTTAGGGGTGTGCACCATGACAGTATGATATCATTATCATGATAAATTACAAGCTTTTCCAGACATATGGTGTATATCATCAGTAATTAAAGAACATTGACCATAAATTAATAGGGGTGCCCAAGTGTTGTAGCTGTCAAACACTTAATTAATATTACAGTTGTTTCACTTCCCTAAGAGTTTTCTGTAGACAAGCAGCAGTGAAGTGCTGAGGACTGCAGCATTACAAAGTTGAGAACTTCTGAACTTTATGTGAATATGAAGATTTCTCAGACTGTTGGGCTGATGTTTACCCATACTCACTCTGCTCTACACACTTAGTTTCAGTGTTGAGTAGATGGTTATGGTTGTTTTCATGATTATTTTATTATTATTATTGTTATTGGTGATTGGCAAGGTAAACGCTTCACTTTCCTGTAGATGCAGCACAAGGTTTTGCCCTGTTGTCAAGAGATTGGGAGTTCAAATGCTGACGAAGCCAAAATTTGAACATGAAGCCATCATGTGAGCATGGATGGCCTTGTGTAGCTGGAACTGGATATATATGTGTGTACATATATGTATATATAACCTTGCACTGTCGCAAAACCTGGAAAAATAAAGTACAGTCATACCTATTGTGTGTTGTGAAAGTGGTATAAAGTGAAACATAACTTATTTTTGACACGTTGCCCACCCCTAATCTCTGCCTCTCTCTCTCTCATTTAGTGCTGCGGGACGATTTCAGACAGAATCCCCAGGATGTGGTAGTCGCAGTAGGAGAATCAGCCACACTGGAGTGCCAGCCTCCTCGGGGCCATCCTGAGCCCACCACCTTCTGGAGAAAAGATAAAGCTCTGCTTGACCTGAAAGACGACAGGATTACCGTGAGTGCTGCAATCTTCCCACCTGAACAACAGAGCTATTCATACACATATAGGCTATATTCACTCATAACAGTCTGGACTGTAGCATTTTCATATCATCTTCACCATACACTTATAATTCAATGAAGATTGAAAGACTGAAGTCCTAACCTGATTTATTTTCTGTTTTATTTTCAGATCCGGGGCGGAAAGCTGACCATATCCAGCACCAGAAAGAGTGATGGGGGGATGTATGTGTGTGTGGCAACCAACATGGTGGGGGAGAGGGAGAGCGAGATGGCTCAGCTTTCTGTGTTTGGTAAAGAATAAGTAATAAATTACATCCTTACCTGTGCTTAACTGTAACCTGAGGTTGTATTGGGAGGTGCTTTATCATAATCTTACACTCTGTTGTTTTCACAGTTATTCCTTTGTGTGTGTAGGTAGATAGACAGATAAACACACTGACAGATGTGCTTTATTGATCCCAGAGGGAAATTTGAATAGACGACACTGGACACATAATAAATAGGCGTTATTTATGCATGTTTCACATATTTACACACACACACACACATACGGTGCTTAGGCATCAGTGCAAAAACATGACAAGCTGAAGAAGACAATAACCCCAAACCAAAAATATTTACATTTAGTGCTTTGCATATAAAAAGCAGCCGATCCAGCAAAACACAGAGCTCAGAATGTGTTGTGAATGGGGGTGTATAAATACATCAATGCACCATGATGAATTGTTCTTAAGGTGTTCAAATCAATTATAACCAACAAAACACAGAAGACAAAGTCATTATTCATCCTGTCTGTATTCCACTACTAAATAGTTCCTCCAGTTACAGTGTATTTTAAAGTAATTATCAATACAAAAGTAACAGAATTGTCAGGAAGTTTTAGGAAATGTAATCAAATCATTGTGAAATGTAATATTACATAATGCAGTGCTAAAAAAAAAAAATCATAATTAAATTGGATTCTTTACACTCCTAACAGGTGGTTTGACCTATCATCATTTATATATACCTACATAATTTATTTGCGTATGAATTTATTTTTGTGTGATCCAGAGCGTCCCACGTTCGTGCGCAGGCCTGTAAACCAGGTGGTGCTGGTGGATGAGAGTGTGGAGTTCAGGTGTCAGGTGGAAGGAGACCCCCCTCCATCACTGCGCTGGAGGAAGGAAGAGACAGAGATCCCCCGCGGCAGGTGAGGGAACCCCCCGCCCCAGGACACCTGACTTTCCGCCCAGTCCCCACAACTGCACTGTCCTGCGTTGATCTTCTACACTGATACAGCGCTTTTGATTCCAAATGCGAGGCACCCCTGACTTACTGCTGCTGTATGTTGCGTGACAGATAGCAGTAGATTAGAATGCAAAGCTCGAGGTCAGAATGCAAATTCTGTTCTGTAAATCTGAGCTGCAGTGCTGTGGATTTGTTATGGTGTGCATGTTGAGAGCCTGCTGCTTTTTACTGTAGTGTATAGGCAACAGCACAGAATGAGAGATAATAGGATACCAGGACAACTGAAACATTTCTTTTTTAAATGTCCTTTTTTTTAACAGAAACGGCAACAGCATTTCTTTTTGTTAACTAAGGTTAAGGTTAGGATTAGGTTTTGGAATCAAATGTTAGAACATTCTTTTTCATTTTAAAAAGTTATATACATGTGTTCCATAGAAACGAAACAAATGTATGGCCCTGTTTGGCTAAAGAGAGACATAACCTAAATGTTTTAAGAACCTTTTTTTATTATTGTGGAAAGTGAAGGAGCAGGGCATATTATGTGTTATGGCCATTCGAGTTATGGCTCATGAAATGAACTAAGAGAGAAAAAGGGAACGAGAGAAAGAAGAGAGAGAGAGAACAGTAGGCTGTAACTGCAGTATTTGACAGAGGGCTTTGTCTTTTTTTTTTTCATTTCCATCCCCTCGAGCTTTGTTTCAGAGCTTTGGCCCCCACTTGCTGTTCAATACTCTCCACACAATAAAGGTTTCAGCTTCAGATAAATGATGGAGTACATCTACTGCATACGTGTCCACTGCTCATAGCTTTCATTAGAGCACGCACAGCGGTCTACTAGAACTGTTCTGAGCGCAAATCCATAATTGCCTTGCTCTCACAGTCACTTTGTGCTGAACTGCCACACCACTGCAGCATTTTCTGTGCACACACTGCATCAGTTTGGACTTCAGCCTCAATTTCCATCTCATTACATTACATTAACTAGCAGAGATGGCCATGCTGAATGGCAGAATGAAATCTACTGTTTGTATTAAATTAACACTCCATTAGCTTGTTTTAGAACCAGTCAGATCAGGTAGAAAAACACCTTTATTTGGCTTAATAGTTCTGTATTTGGCAGAGTATTTTTTTGGATATGAACATGGTCATAAGCCCTGTGTGGCTACTGCTTAGAAGCTTGAGAGTTTTGCTGCTGTCAGTCTGGAAATAATTACGATAACTAATTACTATAGTGTATCAATAATTGAATGCCGCTGACAACAATTTGGAACACTGCTAAAATTTTTGTAGTAATTAATTTATTATTTCTATGTGTCCTTAAGCTCTATTAGAGATGCACAATACCACTTTTTCTTTTCCGACATTATTACAGATACTGAAACCAGTTCAATATTTTTTTCTATAAATGGCCTAGAGCTGCCAGCAGGTACAGGCTCTTACTCTTCACTCCTTTAACTTAAGAATAACTCAGTCAATTTGCTTTTTTTTCCGTGTAGTTACTGAATAATAAGCCTTAGGCGCTTTCATGCTTAAAAAGAAGCAGGACATGCTTCTCACACTCTCTCCCGGGTGGCGCCCCTTAAGTCACTGGGGTGGTACCCTCAAAGGTTCATCTCCAGTAACTCTGGGCAGGATAATCCCACCAGATTCCATTGTGATTATATATACATTTAATGTACCTCTAAGGGTACATTTAAACTGTTTGTACTTTAGTAAATAAAAATATACCTGTACAAAACCCTTTTTCTGACACAGTAGGAGGCAGAGTATAGGACAGATAAGCAAACAAACAGTGATTTGAGAGGCAGTAGACTGAGAGAAACATTTAAAACTGACTTATATAGTAATAAATAGGTCGTTCAGATTGTAGTTGTAATATTTGTGTCAAGTGTCTCCTAGATATTGATTAACCAGTTGTGGGTGAGGTTTTGCACTCTTCTGTGGTCACTTGGCATAAATGTTGAAATTTTTTCAACATAAACGTGTGATGTAAAACCATGTGATGTGTGTTATGCAGGCAATAGAAGTGCCTTTCAGTCCTGGTGCTCTTGGCGCTCTTGGGTTTGAGAAGGCATCATCTGATTGCCCCCTTAGGATGGTATAAGCCTGGGAATGTAAGGGTTTAAAATGACTAAGCTTTAAAAAGTATGAAATAAACCCTATGAGTGGGTTTGCGGGCACTAAAGTTCAGAGGAGTCTGTATGTGTATGTGTGGTGGTAATGTGGCTGCAGCTCTAGGTCTGAGAGCAGTCTGAAGTGCTGAGTCGTGTATGGGGCGGGGGGAGGGGGGTCTCCTGTGTGGTGGATGTAGTCTTGCTACCTTTCCGCCAGCTAAATAATGGCCCACTTCCAAGCCCCTTGCCTCTCGCCTCACTCCACTTCTTGTCTGCCCAGAGGACCCCTCCAGAGAGGCGCCTATATAGGTCAGAGCTGTGACGTGAATGGAGTCTCCACCAGACTCAAGCCAATTGGAGACCATTATCAGTCGTCTCCCACTGTGAGCATCACCAGTCTTTGCCTTCCCCAGCACATGTCAGTTTCTTATTCTACTGCCCTCTCTGGCTCTCATTTCTTTACACAGACACATAAATATAAAAGCAGGGATAATGTACATACAGCTATTCTACTTTTCAGACTCTCAACTAAGCTCTGACCTGAAGCCAACATAGTTAACCTATTCCTGCTCTGCCCACCAGTAGCTTTATTTTGAAGCAGCTGTTGCCAGGTTGGAGATGTTGACTTCAGTCACGTGGATTGGACTCAACAAAATAAAAAAATGACTTAAACACAAATGACTCTGACATTGACTTCATGAGCTTTAAGACTTGAAAAGACTTGGGGCCCAAAGTGGAAGAATAACAACAGGAATGCTTTGCTTGTTTTATTTCAGCGATTAGTTTTTTTTAATTTATATTAAGTTAGCATGAGTTGTGCATTTGAAAACGTGCAGTTAATGTGATATAATGGTTTATTTCGATGCATAAAAATCCCAGATCTGACCATCATATTGATTGCCAGGATGGGTACCACTGCAAGTGCTATGTTTATCGCCTAGCAACCAGAAAAATTCTGTTTGGGTGGGGGTGATGGTTGATGGTTGAGTAAGGGCACTCTGTGGGTGAAACATGCACCCAAAAAATCATCAAAATGATCAGTGCTCAATATAAAGTTTCTTTCATTATTAAACACATTTATATTTTAGAAAAATGTTCAAAAGTACAATAGAAAATTAATTACTTTTTATTTTAAGCAGTTACTATGTTCATGAACATAGTAAGTGCTTAGTTCATTTTTTGTTCATACCATCATGTCTGTGTACCATGATTCAGTAATTTTGGAAGTGTAACCTACTACCATAAATACTACTAACGTGCTATCATTTAAAAATGCTATATTACCCTCTCCATCATTTTGGTGTTCATTGTTGAAATGGTATTGGAATTACTGAAGGACACATACAGACTCAAGACTCAAACTGAGACTTGAGTATTGACTCAGGACTCGTCTTGAGAGCTGACTTGGGCGTGTTACAGGTTGAGACTTGATACTTGTTACTCAGTGACTTGTTCCCACATCAGAAAACATACTTCACAGAAAATTGGTAAAAATTGGTAAAAAGCACACATTTTTTTCCCGAAATGCCTGAACTAATGATATTCTAGTGGCAATATTTTATTGGCTTTTCCAGTCTGCCCAACACTTTGGATTGGACTGCTCTACAGCATAGTCCGCACAGCAGCATAGGATTTAAAACTTGAAACTCAATGTTATATAGCCACTCTGAACAAAGACTGCTACGACTTCTCATTATATCAAGTGGGATCTTTGTCACTAAGGCTTATTTAAGCTTGCAGCACTTGCTAGAACGCATTTGAGGGTGGAGCATGAATAGGTCAATTAGTTGAGTGCTCTTACTCTCTGTCTCTCCATCTCTTTCTCTTCAGAACTTTAAAGCAATGTGACGCTCAGGCTGTGATCTTCTGTGCTGTAAATGAGCTAGATGGGCTGCAACTGGCTGCAGTAATTGACTTTGTAAATGCTCTTCTCTTTGTTAATTTGACTCACTGCATACAGTAGTGGGTATGCCTCGATATGTTGCTTAACCACATAAATTAGTCATTCATCAATGAAGCTAACAGAGTCTCATTTAGAGCTTTGCCCCAGATATGCCAGACCCCTGGATTTGTCTCCTCTCTTTTCTTTCCTTTCTCTGGCTGAACAGACACACACACATATATGTGCACGTGCACACACACACACACACACACACACACACACACACATGCACGCACATAGACAGAGGCCAAACACAGTGGGTTCTTCTTCATAAATATTGAAGCAGTGGAACAGTGAGGGGTTCCAGCTGAAAGCACCTTTCATTTCTCCCTGCCTTTCAAGCTTGCATAATTGACACCCCTTTTTCTCCACTTTACCAAATCGTCTTCAGCACGGACTCTCTCAAGGACAGCAAAAAAGGCCCTTTGTTCCCCCTAAAAAAGCCCCCCTGCACATTATTCTTTGTTTACTTTCCCTGAAAGTATCTCCTGCTAATCACTGTCTTTTTTTCTTCTGTCTGCACATGCAAAACCCAACATGCCTGCTGTGCTAATAGTATGTGAGTGTGGGGAATTTGTTTGAAGCCTCCTTGCCTGTTCTGCGCAGGTATGAAATGAAATATGAAAAGGACGACTTCATCTTGAAGATTAAGAAAGTGTCTGCCGGAGACCAGGGGAGCTTCACGTGTGTGGCGGAGAACCGCGTGGGCAAAGTGGAGGCTTCAGCTACACTGACAGTGAGGGGTGAGTTTGGGGTCTCTTATCTCTAGCTATTATCGTCATTTAGAAATGAAAGACTTTATATGGCGGTGTGTAATAGACAGAGATGGAGTGTGTATAGTGGAACCTCACAATATATTACTGCATATTTGAATTGTTTGGTACTTTACTCTGTAAGTACATACACTGGTAACTTCTTGATGCAAGAATACTGATCATCCTGCATTATGTTCATCGCTATAATGTACATTAATTGGATCTTATGAATTCTTCGATTCATCAAAGCAGCTGATGCAACTCATCTGAATCATCTGAGATGTATCTCATTTATCTTGCATATTGCACCCTTCTGCATTATCAGTTTTGCAAAGGCCATTGTTATGAAAATGATTAACAAGCAACGCATTGTGCAGCGTTAGTGTGTACCAAAACATCAACAGATATCGACTGACAAAACCAATCAGCCTCAAAAACATCACAATGCAAAGCATAATCAACACACTGAGTATTTAAGCATCATTTACATGTGCCAGTACTTGCCACTCTTCTGTTCCTTATCTGTATTGGTAAAAGCATCTGAATTGCTATTTAAAAGATTTGATACGTTTATGATTAGGATAGAGAAGTAAAGAAAGAGGATTTTTTTTTTTTTTTAATTGAAGAAACCCCAGCTTCTTAACCCAATTTTTCGTCACGGTAGCATGGAAGCTGAATGGAGAAGGAGGCGGCAGCTCTATTTACAGGCCAGTTTATTTCTCTCAGTTGGATTCAAGTCTGCTAGGACCACCTCCCTCTGTGTGTGTCATTCCCCAACCAGTGGGAGTCCTGTGATACACAAACACACATGCGCACATGCGCACATACACACACACCCTTTTGCTCAGGGGGAGTGCACTAACCTCCCGCTGAGATAAAGAAATGAGAGACTTAATGACAGTTTAGAGATCAGTCTCAGTGTTCCGTGCTCCTGTAAAGCAATATACTGTGCAATATTTCTGCCACTTTCTTAGATGCAAGGTAAGCGGGGATAGGGAGAAAAGAGGGCGAGATGTTATGAGTTGATACGACATATAAGATTGAGCTTCTGTAATTTGTGGTTGTCTGGCCACATATTCCATTCGGAATTCTCTTGAATGTGCATTAAGGAAAGTCTGCTGCATTGTTAAGCTCCTCTAAGAATTCACCTGATTTAAGAACCATTTCATCAGTCACTCAGTGGACTCTCCCACAGTCTCTCCCTCTTTTTGTCCTAAATTTGCTCATGTATCCAACGCTGCGTTGTTCACTTTGAACTTCATTTTTTTTTCTCTGTGGCCGCTGTGTTCTTGTCATGTGTGCTCCCCCCCCCCCGCTCCCATACACATCATTATTCTTTTACCAGCTCGCCCTGTTGGTAAGTACCCATAGCCATCTGGACCATGCTACTAACACCGCATATTTACCCATTAGTTCTACCCTGTGCTTTAACAGATCAATATAAATTTCAGGCAGATTTCTATGAACAAGCTGTCCTTGTGAATGCCGTTTGGACTGATGCATGGCGTTTAGACCACGTGGCATTTTGTGAAGTGTTTTCAGTTCTAGGCTTTTTGAATAAATCTCAAAAATTAGAGCTTTGGAAAATGGTGCTGCAGAAATGGAGATAAAGACAGTACCATTACATACTGCTAAAGTGCTTCTCTGAAATTCAGTCCCTGTGTACGGATGTGTTTATGCTGAACTCTGCACCTCACGTTATGAACCATTAGTAAACATGATGTGTTTTGCACCTTTTTCGAGTCCATCACGCACTGCATGTTAATTAGGAGCACATGCTGACCAACACCTTTGCTTTTGCATTAAACATGAATATACCTGTGTTTCTTGCATTCCATTTGATGAGAGTGTGACCTCCTGTATCTTACTGTTTGCAACGGTACATGTGTGACCTTTAACCTCAGAGGCCCCCCAGTTTGTTGTGCGACCTCGGGACCAGATTGTGATGCAGGGACGCACTGCCACGTTTCCATGCGAGACCAAGGGGAATCCACAGCCCGCCGTGTTCTGGCAGAGAGAGGGCAGTCAGGTCAGTTTTCTTCACAAGAGGTCCCCTGTGTGTTTGTGTGTGGGTGTTTGTGCGATATTGCCTGGTAAATGTACACTTCCAGACTGTACAGGCTCTGTACATTAGAGCTTTGGTCCAAACCCTTTATACCTTAACAAATTACTGTAGGTTCAGTTTGACCTTACCCAGCTCACATCTCCAAGAGCTTTGAAAAAGTCAGTCTAAACTTTGAAGGGCAAAAATTCTACATTTTTCTGGTATTTTGTTTTTTTCCACTTATTATGTCTGTGTTTTTATTTACCAAAAACATTCATTCAACATTTAATTTTTATATCACCGTTTTCTAACTTCTATGCATCCTTTAGATTTAGACAGGCTGTTTTTGTTACTGTGCCTTTAAGACTGATATAGGTGAATAAGCGTTTCAGATGGGTGCCCTGTGTAGTGCAGTCTGGGCTTTAACACTCCTTCTAACTTTATTGTGAATGAGCAAGATAACCCGCTGCATGCTGAATGGGAGGATATGTGTAAATACATTTGACATGACGTCACAGAAACATTAGTCAAAACATTAGTTTTCATGTATGGACTAGAGGGAATGGTATGTTTTGAAATTTTGGTGGTGTTTGCATACTACTTTAAACACTTACATTTAAAAAAAAGTTTTCTGTGACATGGACCCTTTAAATCAGCGTTTCTCAAACTTATTTGGGGACCAGTCATGTCAGGCTTTGGGGCTGCAGGGCTTAAGGTTACTTAAGGTTATTAAATAAAAATTTGAAGAAAAGATGTAAATGCAGAAAAAAGGAAGACAGGCCATAAGAAACCAGAAGTGAAACCCGACCCAATCTTGACAAATATTTGAGGAGCCAGGGGTCCTACTCCGACATGAATAGTCAGGTCCTGTTGGGTTGGGAAAAAATGTTTTAAGCTCTAGTGTATTTGGGAATTATAGTAACTAGTAACGTTCTCACTAAAGCAAGGTGCTTAAAACAAGGTGTTTCATTTAATTAACCAGTTAATCCTCTGAATGGATGTGTACATGTTCTGTTAGTGGACTGATTTTACCTTCAGACTAATGAAGCGGTCATCAGTCCTCCGTCACTTGACTTGAGGAGGGTCATTTGTCGTCTCTCAAAATGTATTCATTTACTGTATTCGAGTCATTAGGGCTAATTGAATCTGGGTAATGTCCTTCCCCTCTCTTCAGCCCGTTAGCTTTGAGGACTTTGAATGAAGGAAAATCTCATTAGAAGCAAAAGAGATAGAGATCTCAAGGCTGCAAGTGGGTGGCGAAGCCCCACTCAGTGCGAAGGCCTGAGCCAAAGGGCACTTTGACCAGCTGATCACCGCTCGCTTCACACGTTAATTACCAGCCAGCCTCCGTACGTGAAGCAAACCGTGGTCTCACCAGTGGTGGAGGAAGTACTGAAGCTTAGTACTTAAGTAAAAGTACAAATATCCTGCAAAATATGTACTCAAGT